>OX465286.1:2734883-2847004 GCA_949987705.1 Thereva unica
TTAATAGTTTAACACACACACACAAACAAACAAAGTGTTTTCTGTAGAGTTTTGTTGTGTACGATTTTTAAAAAAAAAAGTTGAAAAGGATATTTTTTTTAGCAAGTGTGTAAAAGAGTAATATCCTTATCCACACGGCGCGAATAGAGTGATGTGAATTTTTTAACCGTTATTTTTTAATTTTTTGGTTTTTGAATTAAATATTAAAAAAAAATTAAACATACATTAAAATAATTGTTTAAAAATAAAAAAATATAAATAAAAAATCGGGTTTTTCTGCTGATAATGTTTGTTTTTTTAGTGTAGCAAATAAAGTGAAAATAACTAAATAAAATTATAATAGAAAGTGTTACACTTATCTGCATATATAGCAGCTAAAAAAATAAATGAAATTAAAGAGCAATCAAAAATCAATCAATGTTTCTCGCGTGGTGTGTGCCCCTTAAAAATAAAAAATAAAAATAAAAGAAGTGAATAAAAGTTTATTTTTAAAATTCTTATAATTAAAAATTAAGGGAAAATAAATTTAAAAATTAAAAAAAAAGAATACAAAAGAAAAGTGTTTTGTGAAATAAATATATTTATTTTTTTTTGTTACGAGTCAAAAGAGAACTATTACAACTTCACCCGCGGCGCCGATATATAATTAATAAAAATTCAAAATTTACCAAGGAAAGAAACTTCATTTTGTTCTTGTTGCATTTCAAAAACAACAAAAGATAAATGAAAAAACAAAATACTGGTAATAGCATTTACTTTATAACATTACTCTATGATTATTACACACATACGGGGGTTGTTTCAATAACAGGTGTCATTTTAAATTTGTAAAATGCCAGTGTTTTTTTATTTTATTAAAAATATAGAAATTCTGAGGTTTAATAATAATGATAACATTAAAAGTAAAAATAACGCCAAGCCAAGATTTTACTTTTTTTATTATTATCGATCCTTAACATGCCGGCCGCCTTGGGCTATATCGTTCCAATATCCTTTGCAGTAGGTTGTTCCTGCTTCGATAGATAGTGGGTATATTTTAGATATGACTCGTCTGAAATCCCCCCGTTTGCTGTATTCACTTGGACAATTCGAATGAAGCCATTCTGATCTGGAAAGATCGCAATACTCCGACCTGAAATCCATTTCTGGACCTCTATTGCAGATATGAATGAAGTCGTAATCGACTATTCCAAACGCGAGTGTCAGTTTTTACCAAGCGGTCCCTCAACTAAGTACTAAGCACATCCAATGTTGCTTAATCTACGCAATTGAACTAGAACCGGTGTACTGAGCATGAATGGCATCTTTTATTTTTTTAAAGCCCAAATTCTTTGTTGAATGGGACTATCATGTCTTCATGAGGTTTCCAGCTGATTCCGGGTGTTGAAACTTCACCCAGATTTTCAATTTTGTTGTCCGCAATGTCGGCGGTTATGTTCGGATGGTTAGACATTCATTTTCGATGTTCATTCATTCCATTCGTCGTTCACGAATATCTCGATTTCTATGATTTCGCCTTCGTGCTCTACGCCCTATGTCCCATGAGGGATTAAAGGAGCTTAAAGAAGAAAGAAGACTCTACAATGACCGCGATGTCATGAGCGAACCCAAATTTGTGACCGCTTCTTGCGGAAGGGGTAATGCCAGCGCTTCATCAAACATGGTCATCTACAAGAGCGGACCTAGGACGGATTTGGTTTGGGAACTCCGCAGGTTGGCCAGTACTTCCCCACTCCTTCATCTGACTGGAAAGTGCAGTGGTCTATTTATTACAAGGAATTGTTCGGTTGCTCGGGGAATACTCCTTCCATATGAATACTTGTGGGCGAACTCACCTGGTGGTACTACACTGGCTGCCAGCTAGATCGCTTTGTATAGAATACTGTGTCCAGCCCAGGGGATTTTCCAACAGCTTCTACAATTTATTCCCCCGTTACCTCTGGGATGTCTGTTTCATCCAGTTTTAGTGCATGCAGGCTGTCCCTGTTCCCGTTCTGTGAGGGAACAGGGTCCATACAATATCTTGCAGCATTTCACGACAGGTAATCATTGGGGAATGCTTACCTTTAATCGTCGACATCACTCCCCTCTTGGATTACTATCCGCTTCCCTTAAAGCGTTCCATTTTACTCTTTGAAATGGCATTTTCAGCCCTCTTCCCAGCTCCCTGTGTATTCAGTGTCAGGAGTTCCTCGATTCTGGCCGTTGCCGTGTTCGCTGGCAGCGCCTTCTTGCATTTAGGTAAACCCTTCGACGCTCCTCTATTTCACCGTTGAACCGTTCGGTGGATGTTTTCGAGGCTTTGGGCGGTACGGGATGGAAGCGTCAAATGCCCGCTTCATTGCGACGGTGTTTCGTTTTATTTGTGCATCCAATCTGCCCATTGTTCTTCTGCAGTGTTATTTCATTGAGCACCTCTTCATTGAGTTTCTTCTCGGCCCATCCAATGCATATGTCCATTTGTGTTCTGTAATGAATTCGTGGCTTTGATCGATACCCTTCTCATAGAATCCAGGTGTAACAATTTTATTACCCTTTCATTATCTTTTTATTACCCTGTTGTAATAATCATATTTTGTTAATTGCGAGACAGAAAAATATAAAAATAAAATGCAAGGATTGGAAGTAAAGAACTCATCGTACCTGTAGAGGGAAACAAACGCGCCAGGGAAAGCACTTGATCACATCTTGCACAGATGCCGCGCAATATTTGTCCCGTCTTGCCATACTAGTATAACTTTTAAGTTATTTTTTTTACTTCACATTAATTGTGGTCCTTGTGGTGAGGTTTTCTTCTTTTGTCGCGGTTCTGGGGGGAAAATTTACAAAATATAAATCATGGCGGTTAAATGCAAACTTTTTTACACTCGATTGATTTAATGACTTTTTTCTGCTTTTTCATTTCATCCTCTCTATCCTTGCTACACCACCTTAATTTTTTTTATCTGGGCATGCTGGTGTTATTTTTTATTTTTATTATAAGCCTACCAGCCACCACACACCTTCTCAGTCACACCTTTCTTCCCTTCCCCCCTTACTAAAAGTATTAAAATGAGAAAAGGTCTTGGATAACAAAAGAAGAACGATTGGTGTAAATTTTAGAAAGTTATTTTTGTTGTTGTGTTGTTGTTGCCGTTCTCTCACCAACCAAGAATACTTTGCAATAAAAAAAAAAAAATAAAAATAATACTAATAAATAAAAAAATCTTTTTGTTCTCCATCACTTGGTTTCGTTCTTTTTAATAAGGGTAGGAAGGATGCTACAACAACAACAAAAATAAATTTAAAAATTCCTAAACAAAGTAATCATTTACACCATTTACACCAACCCTCGCGCTCGCCGGCTACTACCGACACACCATAGAGGAGAGATTGCGAGAGAGAGAATTTATACAAAAACTTTTGCATTATTATTATTATTATTATTTTACCTATAATTAATTTCTATTGAAGTAGCCCAGGTAGAGGTTAGATTTGGTTGCTGGTGTTTTTTGGTGTTTTGTTTTTATTCGGCCTTCTCCCAAAACCACCCTTCTACATTCTGTAAGGAAATTTACCTTGTCGTGTATTAATTAACGCCAATATATAAAAGGATTGTTTTTTTTAGTTGGTGTTGTTGTTAATGGTGTTTTTTTTGTGTTGTAAAGGGTAAAGGACGATTCAGGCTATTTAGAAAGAAAAAAAAACTTAAACAACGAAAAAGGGGATAATAAAACACACCCTCAGCCAAAAACAAAAAAAAAAGAAAATAAGAAAAACTCCTCACTTTCACTTTTTGTTGATATTTGGTGTTTATTAGTGTTGTGTTGGTGATTTTTGTTTAGCTATTATGCTTTTGTATTAATGTTGGCTGCGAATGCAGCTAAAATTTCTGTATACCGATATGGACACGGAAAAACAGAATCAAAAGAAACTCCAAAGTAGTTTCTGCAAAGGAAACTTCAACCCAGAGGGGTAATAAAAGGGTAATAGAAGGGTAATAAAAGAAGAATAAAAGAATAGTAAAAGAATAGTTCATAAAACAATGAATTTCTCACTCTGGAACTCCCAGTACCCTATAAGGACTGGCTTAAAGTTGTATAAGAAAGTCATTGCCTCAGCCAATACCAAGCAGGGAGGATATTACCGCCAAACTATCGAGAGTTCTTCTCCAGCCTAAATGCAGGATCCTCTTCAAAAAGTCTTCCAGTTCGTCCTTTATAGAAAACGAAGAAAAGATCTTGCACAGAATCACAGGCAGTGGCCATAGTGACTGCGTTTCTTCCATGTAAAGATTCATCAGTTGAAGGAGAAGTAATAAAAGGGTAATAAAAGGGTAATCAAAGGACTTGGTCTCGGCCTCCGTCGTAAGTGAATGTCGAGCTTGATGTCGTCTATCCTTCAACTTAGCCATGTGACCGCGCTGATAGTACCCCAGCAGTAAATTCTAAGCTTAGTATATGATCCATAAAAAATCATCTGTCCAACTACAAAATACAAGCTGCAGTGTTCAGATATGGCGGTAAGGATAATATCAGCCATTGTGATTGAATGTAATAAGTGAAAGTGCTAGTATACATCTACATACCCCCCTAAAAATGCTACTACATACATCCCGTGAATTACACAACGCGCCTCCTTCAACCCCCCACATGCTTTTATACCTGTTCATATAGTATATGTCGATCCGATCAAAGTTCTGAGATAAAACAAGGTTGAACAAAATACAGGATGTATATGTGTATGTGTGTATAACAAAAAAAATGATTTTTTTTTCCAAAAGCACACCCCCGTTTTACTTTTCTCTGTAGTATTTTTTTTGTTGCTTCTTTCTCGGTGTGTGGGTGGTGGTGGTATGAGTATATTCCTATTTTGTTTTCCTGTTTTTTTTCTGGTGCAGATTTTTTTTATTACAATGTTCTTGGGGTAATAAAAATTCACTAAATTGTCCAGATATGCAATAAAATTTTATCGCGGGCACATATTTGTCAGGGAATGCGAATGAATTTTGTGTTGTGCTAGGTTTTCATGTTTTTCCTCATTTTATATATTTTGCGCCCTTTTTGCTCCTTTTTCTTCCAACATTTTTTTTATTATTACTTGACAGTCGTAGATATTTTTGATGTGCTAGATGGAAGAGCAAAGGTATTATAGAGAAGAGAAGGTGTGCGTAAAATGTTACTACCAATTTCAATGTTTCCTTCCGTATTAAATAATATAACAAAAAATAAATCGATTTGCTTTTATGTAAAGTCGGATTTATTTCTATTACTTACTTCTGATGAATTGGGCCCCGTCCAAGCTGGGAGCAGGGCTTTTAGGCAAACCAGATAACGAACTCAGGGATATTACCATTCATGTTATATCTACAGCATGATGCAAATCTAGAATTTTAACATTATGCACTAAGATTGGCTTAATGAGAATGGGGCTGTGGAAGATCGGTCTCTGATCATACTGGGGATTCACACCTTTCCGTTCCTCCCCCGGGAACCTTTCGGCAGCTTAGCCAGCTTAGATCGCATTGAATTGAATCGACCCGGCTATTTCTCCATAGCTAGACATGAAGGTCAAGCTAAAAGATTTTATTTAAATTAGCAGAGCTACAGTGGGCAATAGGCGCCAAAAGAGTTAGATCTCCAATGGGAGTTAATAGAGTTAGATCTTCTGACTTCACTTAATCAATGTTTAAGGAGAATAGGGCTGGTTGTATATTGTATCCAAGCGAATGAGGCAGCTCCGGGAAACAGCCAAGCCCGTACGGTGCGGTTGTGAGGGAAAATCGAGGGGAGATTGAAACTACTCCATCTCAGATTTCCTGGTTGCATGGAGATTTGTGATACGAATCCTCAAAAACCTTAGTCTCGAAGATTTTTATTGGCGGGGTTTGTAACAATACATCAAATATGTCGCAGTACAGAGGCTGCAGCGAGGTGGAGATTGAAACTACTCCATTTCGGATCTCTTGTTCTCATGGAGATTTGTGATACGAATCCTCAAAAACCTTAACCTCGAAGATTTTTATCGATAATAGATTAAATAGGTTGCAGTATTATTATTAGTACAGAGGCTACAGCGAAAAGGAGATTGAAACTCCTCCATCGCAGCTTCTCTGCTTCCAGGGAGATTTAGGATATGAATTCGAAATAAGTTTTAGGTTATATTAACATGGAAAGGAGGTCGCGCTATAGACCAGATTAAAACTCCTCCATCTCGGATCTCCTGTTCCAATGGTGATTTGGGATAAGACTGGTGTGATTTCCAGCTCCAATTTCTGTACCATCATTCTTGTATTGGTACATAAGAAATTCCATCACCTGTATATATGAATTAATTAATCACAGAACTGCATTACCATTATCATCCCATAGGGACCTAAACTAAATGCATTATGCAATTAGCAGCAATAACTACACCCTATTGATTTCTGAATAGCCCCCCGGAAAAATTATCGCACTCCCATTCTAAATACTCCCATCAGCACTAACCACCACTCACTCTATCCCCTACCCCCGGGGCCCGCCAACCCTTCTCTATTGTAATAGTTAGTTTGGTTAAAAGTTTTTCCTCTGATTTTTCCCGTTCCTAAATGAGTTTTAGTGTGGGGGTGGTTGTTCGTATGCTGTGTGTGTAGTTCTTGTGTTTTATTTGTCTGATTTTTTTCAACATCCTTATTTAATATACAAAAACTCAATTCATAGTTAATCAAGCATTTTATTTGATATTTATCGTCTTTCATGTTTAATCAACGAAAACCGATATCTGATTTTTTTATGGCATAGGCGGATGTATGTTGAGGTATTCCTAGAGAGATATGGGGGTTTGGCTTGTGTATTTATATTTATTAGGGGGATGATTAAATATAGTGTCAAGACAAAGAGAAAAGGATTCGGCGAAAGGAAAGGGGTGGTTTGTTATGCTATTTGATTTTTTTTTTCGTAGTTGAAAGTTGATGGGGCTTGAAGCTGATATAATTATAATTTTCAAAGGATTTGTTTTTGGGGATGATGGTAGGAAAAAAAGGATAACACCTTCCACCACCCCCAAAGTTTTTTTATAAATATAAAAATAATTCTCCAATTTGTTTTTTGGGATAAAAATTAAAGCCGAAAATGAGGGAGAGATATAGATAGAGAAAGGTAGCGAGAAAGAAAGGAAAATAAATATTAGATACAAGCTGTATAAGGTAGAAAACAAACAGTAATCAAATGTTTAAGCAGCTAGTTTGGCGTGTGTATATACCGATATGCAACAATAAATTTTCAACTAATTGGACAAGTTTGTATTCAAAGGGCATCCGTTTTATATATATGTATGTGTGTGTGTAGAATAAAGCCGAACAATTAACATATATGGGCAGGGTATATCTATACATTTAGACGCATATACTAATAATGTTTGGCATTCATATGGGAAGTATTATTATTCGTAAATGGTATACCGTGGGCCTTCTGCATAGCGGCGGGAGAGAGAGAAGGTATACAATGTTTTTGTTGTTTTTGGGGGTGGTAATCTATAAATGAATGGGAGAGTGTGCAGAGAAAGGCTGGAAAGCTTAGGCTATAGTATAGAGAAGGTGGTTAGAGATGACTCTAGAGAAGGTGATATTGATACCACCAGCAACCCCCCTCGCCCTGTTAGAACTTCTATATCACTTGCCTTACTATATATTTATGTACATATATGTTACTATAGTACATCTATATAAATATATAAATACAAAACAGTGTATCCAATTCAGTGAAAATACGGGCAAATATATATATAGAGAATTGGAATGTGAATTAGAGTGTAACATACATATCGGGCTGTGATATTCCCAAAGTGACGTGCAATTTTGATACTATGAAAGTATGTTTACAATACAAATTGGTTAAATATATCTATTCATACCATATACATATGTATATATGTGACAAATTTTGCATAATTTAACAGCAATTGAATCGACAAACAGTGTCATAGTTAAACCAGAATAAATAACCAAGTGACATCTGGATTAAAAATTGATACAATTTAGTTGAGATATATTTCTCATTATATTGGCATTGCAAGCCACTCCCCCCACCCCTTCTGCTATCACGACACCATTTTGCTATTCAGAAATTACCAATAATATTGCATCCTAATACTAATCCCTATTTGATTGGGTAGTTTTTGAATTTGTGGGCGCTTTTATTATTTTCTGGAGCATCCCCTAACAAGCTTTGATACATGTGCAATCAGCCAAACCGTTCCATTTCCGGCCATTACGTGGTCATTATCAGAGAAGTAATAAAGGGGTAATAAAAAGAGGTAATAAAGAGGAAATAAAGAAATAGGTTGAAGTCAATCAATAAGGCCTTCAGAAGCAGGTTGATCTATAAACTAACAAGTAACTAACCCAATTGTAAGCTTCCTCCCCTCGAATAATATTTAATAAAAACTAAAATCCCTAAAAATGAATGAAATGGATTAGATGAATCCTTAACCATTTCATACTTGTGAATTTGATCGAATTAAGCAATAAAAGAAGTAAAAGGAGTAAAGAAGCGCGACCTTTTTTTGTTCGTCGGTCTAAACGTAATTCCTTTTTTTGCCGTTGTACATTCTTCGTTTTTCTTTTATTTTTCTTCTGATGGTTCTTCTCCCTTAAACCACCCAGATCACCCCCAATCGCATTTACCCAATCCGGGGCTCTACCAGCTGCAAGAAAAAAACCTAAATAGTCCTTCTACTTTTTTTTCTTCGTTGTTGCTGGTTTAGCATAGGTATGTTGCCTTTTAAACAGTATCCAAAATAAAGGAAAAAAAACACGGGAAAAAGACCTACCCATCTATACACAACTACCATTATAAAATGGACCGGAATAAGGATATTTGCCCGGGGCTTGAGTGTTTATATCTTAATTCCCTGGGAATTACCATGGAAAAAAACAACGTAGGGGAAAAAAAGAGCATGAAGCAAAAGGAGCACACAAAAAGTTTGGCTTTCTTTACTTTCTTTCTTTTTTTATTATAAGTTTAGTTTTGGTTTAACAGAAGGCTCTTGTTGCTTTTTTTCTCGGGGAGATCAACCACCAAAGCAAAAAAAAAGGATAATGAAATCAACACAGCAAGAAGAAGAAGAAAAATCTATATCCTTATTATTCGATTAAAAATTTTCAAATCCCAAACCACTATCGCTTTAAAGTGCGGGGGGGGGGGGGGGTATAGACGACGTTGTTTTTAAAATTTATTTGTAATATTCTACATAATCCCCAGAATGACACAAAAAAAGTTCCAGCTGGTTTCTTAACTGTTTTTTGAATAAAATTACAAAAATTGGGGATGGGTAGCAGGTACAAGAAATATCTCTGTATAAAGACAAGAGCGTTACTCACGATGAAAGAATAAACCTATCTAGACCTAGATTATGTTGTAAAACTGGGTAGGTAACAGGTTAAGGGTAATAAGGTAGGCATTTAACATGTACTTAAAGGCGTTAGGTTTCCCAAAAAGGTGATAAAAGGGTAATAAAAGGGTAATAAAACAAAACATACAAAAATCTATTTAACACGCATATTAAGGAGTTACATTGCCCCCAAGAATCCAAAAAAGACGACTCTATCCCTTCCGTCATGGTCATCTAGCTCTGGTTGAAGCTTTAGTAGTAGTCAAAAATTTTGCCGGTAGTTATAGGAATCAATCTTTAAAACCATCTTAAAAACCACCCACGTATAGCATGGTACTTCGATAACACGATTTTGCGCACTCACTTATATACAATATGATTGTAAAATATCTAATCAGGATCGTAGGATTAATTTGTTTTTTTTATTTTATTATTTTTTTTAAGTTAAAGAACCAACAAAAACTTTGGCAGAGATCATTCTCCTAGCTTGAGAATGCCTATAAAAATGAAAAAAAAAAAACTGTTGGGTTTAATTTTCTTTCTTTCATTTCATTAAGTTTTTGTTGATTCAGTTTACAAAATTAAATAATAAAACACAAATTTACAATAAGGAAATTCCTCAAAATATAAAAAAAATATAATAAAAAAGGTGAGTTTAAACTTTTATGTATTTTATTGCAATCTCAAGTAATTAATATAATATATTTATTACATTGAAATATAAAAGTGAAGGTAAGTGAAGTAAAAAGTATATAAATATAATTTGGCCCGCTACTATATCGTTAAAATATCTAACTTACAATTTTGAACAAAAAGCGGGCCCCCCAACTAAGTACTAATCACGTCCAATGCTGCTTGACCTCCGATATCAAATGCAGAACAGCTTACGGCTATACAAATTCCGTTATTTCTAGAACGCAATAAAAAGGTAATAACAGGGTAATAAAACGGTAACAATACAAAACCTCAGCCTTAACACCGTCTTCTGACCTCGACCGTTGCTTATCAAGTAGTGATTACTAGAGAACACTAAAAGGGTAATAAAAGGGTAATTAAAAGGTAATAAAAAGGTAACAAACGAGTAATACGAGGGTAATAATACAAGACCTCAGAAAATCCCATCTAATTGTTGCAATTAAGAAGTTAGGCTTAAAACTTTTGTGGCTCCTTATGATGGACTGGGTAAGGCAAATATCTTACTTCAGTATAGATAATTTATTTGTGTATGTGATGCTTATAAGGATTCAAGGGTAATGAGATCCTTTTTTCGGCATGGCAACGCATTTGCCGCTGGGGCATTGCAAATTCTTTTAATATTATTAAATAATAATTAGTGGTTGTTTGTTTGCCAGCACACATCCTATATTATGATACAGAGATAGGAATTTAGCGAGAAAAGCAAAGTGAAAATAAGAAAAACCAACCAACCAACAAAAAAATATATGAAAGAAAAAGGATAAAAAAAGCATGTATATATATATACATTCTCATACATCAAAGTAACCTTAAAAAAACACTCATTTTCCCATTTATCTCGTTATCGCATAAAAAATTCATTCATCTACCTATCAACAATCCCAGAGCATAATATTATATGTATGCAAAGATATATGTACATATTTACAATGACACACACTCGCGCACACATGTTGTATCCCCTAAAAAAAATATATAAGATGAAGAAAAGCTCCTTGCTCAAGCAGTTTTTTTTGTTGTTCGTTGACTATGGCTGGTTTATTTTTCATCCTTCCTTGTACACCACCATCCATCTCACAAGGGTGGGGGTAGCAGCCTCTTGTATTCTTAAACCCACTCTTCTACAAATTTGTTTTCTTATCTAGATAAAATTACTTTATTTTTATTATATATGTATATAGATATGTATGTACATTTTTTCCTGTACTATACTCAACTAAGAAAAGGTGAAACGGTTTTCCTCAATTTTGTATCTCTTGCGAATTCAAGTGGCATTTCATGTTCATATTTTTCCAACGAAAGATAAAAATTGCACTTTTCCCCCCCAGCCAAGCCCTAGCCGCCACCCATCCCACACCCAGCATGGGAAGCAGCCCAACACACATACCACCACGCGAAATATAAAACTCACAGGAAGCCCATCCTGTTATGAAGAATGGCTGCTGCCTTGGCTGTCTAAAACTACCCTGTATTCTTCAAAAACATTCATCCGCCCTGAAAACGTATACACATACATTCGCACACAAACACAAAAATTCACAAATAGTACTCGTCTCTTCCCAAAGTCCATCACTTAGTTCTACTAGCATCATATTCGCAATCTGTGTAGTGTGTGATAAAAATGAAATGGAAATGTGTGACAAAAAAAAGGACTAGAAAATAAAAGGACAAACCTGGCAGAAATGCAAAAAAAGGATATGGAAATGCATTTTTGATGACTGTATCTCATTGAAGTTTAGATTTATTAAAAAAAAATAATTTTCTTGAAAGATTTCTCCGCCACCGCAATTTTTTTATATGTATACATACTTTTGTTGTTGTTGTTGTTGTTGATATTTTTCATTCATCGTCCTTGCGCTCGTCCTATATTCCATCAGCTATCCTGTCTGACACCCATCAACACCCGTCGACACCCATCAACACCCGTCGACACCCATCAGCACCAGTCGACACTTCACTATCATATTTATTTATGATATCAACGAAACTGTGCATGTGTGTGTCTGTTTGTTGTTATTTTTTATGCTATACTTATCTCCTTAATTCCTTTTTTTGATCCTTTCCATTTTTTTTTCTCTCTGCCACCACAAGCAGAGAAAAATTAGTTTTTAGCGCACACGATTTGAATTGAAACTAATTCAAAGGATATATTCCCCCCGGGGGTTAAGTATATATCTTTTTTATGCTCCATTTTTTTCAAATTTAAAATAAAAATTAAACATCCTGGCACAGTTATTATACATATACGAGCGAGTGTGTACACAATGCCAGAGTGGACAGATAATTTTAATAATAATTTCCATCGTGTGGTCCTTCAGTTCCCATATTAAGGATAACAAACAAAAAAACAACCAACTGAAATGGAAGGATGAATGGAGGCATGTTGTTTGTCTGTCTAGTCGGGTCTATGAGAGTACGAGAGAGAGTCTATACGTATAAATATTTTTTTGTTGTTATCCATAAATTTTTATGAATATTATTACATCAAGGATATACAATCTGAAGTTATATTATATCTAGAACAACATCTTTTATATCCATTAAGTGTGTGCATAACAACTTTAATATTGGCTGTGTAATTACGGATTAAAAAAACGGGGTTCATGTCCTGCTTGCTTTGCTAGTATAAAAAAAAACAAACTTCGATAAGACGATAGATAAGATAAGACGATTGCAGAGTGTATGTATATCTATAGCTAGTCTAGTTAATCTTGCTAAGATTATCCCAACGTTTAGAGAGGAAGGGAGAAGTTGGTGGTGAAGGAAGGGGGCTAGATCTTGATTAGTATGATGTTTTTTTAAATTTATGTTTTCATTATTTTTTGATTACCTGTTTATTACCTTTTCATTACCTTCTGATTACCCTTTTATCACCTTTTTATTACTTTTTTAAGACCTATTTATTACTTTTTTATTAACTTTTTATTACGTTTTCATTACCTGTTTATTACCTTTTGATTTTTTTTAATTTGAAAGCCTAAGCTTAGGTGTCATCTTTTGTACTACTAGTCCGTCGCGTCGTTCACATCATGGTGCAATGTATAGTAGTTAGCTTAACTCCAAAATAGAAAAGGGGTCTGATAGATTAAGGGTGTAATCTGGAGGATGTATGAGGAAAAGGCAGTGTACCGCGCATTTTTTATGCGGCTGAGCCACAACAGTCGAGGTTAGCAGGATTGTCATTTTTTATGACCTTTTTATTACCTTTTTATAATCCCTAATAAGGATGACGATTTTTTGAAAGGAATTTTAATTATATTTTCTGATGTTTATCATCAACCTAGGTCACTACGCTTATAATCCAAGATAGGTGGGCAACGGCAGCCAACACACACTCTCCGAAGGCGCGTTCTAGAGTTCACACATCAGTTGGCCACCACTGACTTATGTATATACAAAAACCGAACTGTGTTTTTTGAAATCTCCTTCGATAATTTTTTTATCTTAGATCCCCATACCTGGGCATATTTTCCATCAATCGGCGAATGTTCTGTGTGTAGGTGAAAGTGTTTGAAACTTACATATATAGAGGAATATAGAAGTGGTGTAGAGGTTTACTGTGATGATATATGTATGTATGTTTTAATGGGTGTGCAAGCTTAAACTGAGCAACAATTTTACAATTGAAATCGTTTCGTGGTTACAACTATCGTACTATTGTCGATACCCTAACAAAACTACATTCCTTTTCTCTCTTCTCTTTCTCTCCACTGACCTCCCATCCTCCGCCCACTTCTCTCGGCCCGATGCTATCTGCACCAGAGACCTACTCTTCTTATTATGTGTGTTGTTTGGTTCCTTTGTTGAATTTATCAATTTAGACTATGCTGTACATGTTATTTTTTGTTTCTTTTTTTACTCTAAATTGACCTTTCATGCTCTCAAAGTCAGCCATATGAGGTAAACCAAATAACATAGAAAGAAACGGCCAACAACAAAAAAAAGGCCAATAACATGAAAAAGTATAAAAGAAAAGAAAATTATATACCAGGAAGAGAGAAGAAAAGCCTCAAACAAAATTTAGGTCTGTCACGTTCGAAAAGAAGAAAAAAAAAACCGGGCCGAAGTCCCTCTTACACATTGTGTAAAGGAACTCTCTTGAAACGTGCGTATGATAAGGAGAAAGGCAGCAAAATTGTTTTTGTTTTTTTCCTATGTTTTGTTTTGGTGGTCCACCCCGCCCCCACCCCCTCGACACACCGTCCACCCTGCATAACCAAAAAAATAAAAAATAAAGAAAGTTTCAGTCTCTATGTGCGCACGTAAGGTTACCCCGGTAAAAGTTGAAGTGAGCACCAAAAAAAAGCAAAAAGCAAAGACGAATGAAGAAGCTGAAGGGAGAAAAAAAAGTAAAGTAAAAGTAAAATAAAATAAAATAAAACAAGGTCAGGGAAAAAGCTTGAACCACCCATCATACTCTACAAATTTGTTAGCTAAAAGAAGTGGCCTTTGATGTATCCTCGAACCACTCTTATGATATTAAGAACCAGCAGCGCCCTTAACAAAACGAATGTTATATTATATTAGTTTAGACGAAAAGAATGTTGGATAATTTAGAAAGTAGCTAACAATACCCTTAAGGATAAGTTCAACTGAATGGGGAGATACTGTAAGGAATCTGAGATGTATTTGTATGTATATAATGAAGGTATGTACATATAGATATGCATATACGCATGAAGAAGCGTTACGTATCAAGAGCATCATCCTTTTTTGCTTATGTAGTTAGTCACTCGTTTTGAGTCGCGCATCTTTCTCTTCATATATACCTATATAAAACATCCTTCAGAGGATCCTTTGAATGAAAGCAGAAGCTAAGCACAAGCAATGAGCAACACAGCGCAAAGCACAAACAACAACGAAAAAAAAAATAAATGCAGATATACAATTCCTTCAGAGTGCGTATGTTGAAGGAGCCTAACAAGAACGAGACGATAATTTCCTTAGGGGTTTAGAGATGGCAACGAAAAAAAAGAAATCCTTAAAGAGACGTGCAAATACCTCTCGTACATGGTTCCATAGCTTTAGTAAAAAGGGTAGCTTATCCTTACAAGCCTCAGTTTTCTTCTATTTTATTTTTTATATATATACACATATTTATATATATAATTTATCCCATATACAAAAAAAAAAGAATTTTTTCTTACATTATTTAACCCCTTCATAGTCCTGCTTTAAAGTGATATTTTATGTTAAAGGAGTGTTTTGAATACTTTAAGGGTTGTGTGCTATGTTCAATCAAATTTGGTGAGAAATGCGCTTTATACATCTTATACATCTTTTTGCTTCTTTTCAGTGGGTATTGGAGCGGTTGGATAGGGTGGGTATTGGAGCGGTTCGGGTAGGGTAGGTATTAGGGCGGTTGGGGCTGGCTAGGTGTTGGATGAGTGTTGATGGGGCTGATTACAAGGGGGGTTGGAGGTGTATGAATATACAATTTGGTAAGGCATATACAAAGAAGATGTCTATATCGGATTTGGATTTCATGGAAGGATTTTCTTTCTTGCAATAATTTAAAGGAATCATTTATTGGATAGGGATGGAATTCCTTTTGATCCTTTTCTTATCTATTTTGACTACTATATGAGTAAAAATTGTATTAACCTGCATCCTATTATCACTTTGCATTATATTTTTGGAGATATTAGGTCCACCACTACTTGATATTACTTTTGTTGGTACTTTATACTCATTTAATCTCTCATAGGGCAGAAACTGTTTCCTTCCAATAGACTCTGTTTTGTGTGCGACATCCCTCAGTGCTTGTTAAATTGATTTTTCTGATATTTTGAATTATTGCCATTTTATTACCCTTTGGTTATCTCCACAAAAGTTCTACATCTACGCGGCTGAGGACACTTAAGCCGGTGTACTCGGAGCCTGTATGGTTTAAGTCACCCATTAAAACAATGATGTCTGAATATAAAACTCGTCGTTGATGTTATCATCTGCATATTCAATTGGAGCGTAATATTAAACTACCGTAGCATTTCTTAGTACGTGGTGCGCGGGCGTACGGTAATACTTCTCTCAGAAACTGTGGTGATCAGCTAGCAAATGTATATAACTTAACCTCCATCAGCTTTTTCATCCAGGCCTCTCTCTGTTCCGCAACTTGCCTCAAGTTTATTGTGTTGAGGGATTTTCCTGCAGCAGCTTTAACACCGTTTACTCATCTTCACCGTGGTTTGCCAGTGGTTATTACTAGGGGTAATAAAAAGAATAAAAAGGGGTAATAAAAAGATAATAAACTAGTAATAAAAGAGTAATAATACGAAACCTCAGAAAATCCAATTTAACAGGCACATAAAGAATTTCTGCTCAAGTTCTTCTTCGATGTATCTACACCACAATTCGAGGCTTCCTGCCAACGTTCACTTTCTGTTCCGCAGCTTACCTCCAATTTATTATATTGAGGAATTTTGCTACACCAGACTTGACAGTGTTTTCCATCCTTATGCGTGATTCACCAACCTTTTGACATCTGGTAGTCGATTCAGGGCTTTTTCCGGTATCTTTCAGTAATCTGCTAGGGTTGTTTGATATTTTTTTATATGAAAATCTAAGAGTTAGGACTTACTGTTTGCACTACATACCAGTTCACCACGTTGTACCATTTCCAGTATAATGTCTAGTAGTAAGCTTGGTTCGTTGGGAGATAGAGTGTGAAGAATTTCGTTCGGCTTCGTATTGAATATAGTCGTCGTTCACTTATTAGCTTGAATTCTATGATATTATCTATAATTGACTTTTGTGTATTGTAAAGCCTGCTCCTTACCGCAGCTGTAGAATATCCTATAGTTACCAAGGTCAATTGTCCCCTGATGTGTTATTATACGGGGTCTGGTTGTTAAGGTTGGGGAGCAGATACGGATAATCCTTAGCTCTAATTCTCTAGTATGTTATGTACGAATTACACAATTCGATATTATCCTTGTTGATATTTTATTTAATTATTTATTACTTATTAAGATACAAGGCAACCACCCTTAATGCCATCGTCATATACACACAGATTCATATATGCCTATATAGGCATATCCACCCTTTCGTTTTCATGTACGGGGGCATCATACGATAAGAATTTGGCTTGTGCATAAACGAAGCTGTATTTTTTGTTGTGTTTGCCTTGTGGTAGTATATAAGCTCTTCTTTATCATCATCACAAAACACCAAAAACCATTTTCGTTTATTTTTTTCTCTCTCTCTCTCTCGCTGTCTTCTTCTTTTGCTTCTCTTATCACGTGGTATTTTTGTGGCTGCACGAATTAATGGAATATAATCCAAATAATCTTAATATCATTAATAAATCTCTTTTTTTCCGCCTCTTTTTGCTCTCATTTATGGAATTGATGTGATATGATAACAAGGTTTGAACAGGAGTATGATGATGATGAAAAATAAAAGGTGGAATATACACGGGTGAATGTGCGATGAATGTGCTGATAATAATAATTGTGAGATGATTATATAGTAAATATATTGGCATGGGAAAAAGTTTAAGGCTGAATCCAAATAGTTTTCGCCGGGCTTTTTTTTAAAGTCAGCTTTATTACATTAAAGGGAGCTCGGCAGAGATCAGAGCAAGTGATAGACTGATGGGGGTGATACGAAGATGCTTCTAAAACTTCCCTTCTAAAACGGCATTCCCCCTATAAAAAGCCTCCATCTTACCGAAGGCACGAACCTTGACAAAATTTCCCCGAGAGAAAAAAAATGTTTCATTCATCTAAGGCACGAACCTTATTCCATGATTGAGGCAAATTAGAGGGGGTCCAGAACTGTTCTTGCTATACTACTTATGTGGCTTTCGATCAAAGCGAGTTATAAGCAATATCCTTTTTTATGTAACAGTCCACCTCAACAATAGTAACAATCGAAGAATCAAATCGGACGTGTAATCGAACCACAGATCTGTGTAGTGGCAGTCCAGGAATCTATGATGTACTATGACAAGGAGACTGTTGGACCGACCGTATTCATGTTAAATTTGGCATCTGTGTGATTCTAGGGGTGGCATGAAGACCCACCCACCCACCCCCTTGCACCGCACGCCCTTGAACAAAAATCATTTTAAATCTAATATGGCGGCCACCACGAAATGGCGCATTAGTTATTAGGTTTTTTTTCTTGGTTGCTAATAATTCCAAACAAAAATTGTTGACAACCTTCCACGATATTCATTTAAATAGGACCCTGGAAAATGAAGTCCTTGAAAATGAAAATATATCGTCGACTGTGTTTGGTGTTGGGTCTCGACTGTTTTTGTGTTGATTCGGGGTCTGTTGAGTGGATTTTTGGCGGAGAGGTGGGGGGATGGTCGAACAATCATTACACTTTTCTGCTTGGTATTATTTTTTTTATAAACGAAGGTCGTGTTAACAATAATCTTTATCGAATTTTTATTTTTTTGTTGAAATTCAAATAAGCCTCACAATAGAGAATTTGATTTGCTAACACACACACATAAAAATATTTAAGGATGGGGAGAATAAGGCATCCACGGTGTTTTACGCTTTTAATAATGCGCTTTGGTTAATGCTTCGGGAAGATTTTTGTGGAGTGGGGGGGGGGGGGGAGATTACGGTGGTTTGCGTGTTAATGTAAATGAGATATAAAATAATATATTTTCCGTTACATATTTAAGTAAAAATTTATTCAAGACCCCATCCGCTTTTCAACCCAGCACCAATCCCATTCTGTTCACCACATCACCCCATTTGCTCAACAGTTTTTTTCAACAATTCAACAAAACTGACTTTATAGCCGCAAAGGACGACAGGACGATGGTGTTACGTATATATACATATTTATATATATATATAAGGGCGTATATTGTATAGAATATTCAAGAAAGCATAAAGAGAGCTGGAATATAATGGCAGAGCTTTAATATAAAATATTTGCGGGGGTGTGTGAGGGGGAGCCACTCTCATAAAAGTTGGACATCTGTTGCAATCTAATGTTAGGAGCATTACTTCATCACCTCTGGAAGGAAGTTATGTTCTGTAGACACGAAATTACGACCTTTTTTTAGAGGTGTTTTTGCTTGATTTGAATTAACTTACATCAAGCTGTTACTTGGGGTATAATGCTCCGCCATTTGAGGGGTTTGTGTATGTACATATATATCATTGTGTGTGGATGGGAGTTTTTTTTGCTGTTGTTGTTTTGTTGATTGTATTGTATGTGAGTCTCCCTTTTTCATCCAGGCTGAGTGTAAATCGGATTTTTGTGTTCAAGGCATGAAAATCCCGTCGCTGGTTTATTTATTTATTTATATTTTGACTTGTTCTTTACACCACATCCTCCCCACCCCTCCCCCTCTTATACATCCTTACTCCTTATCTCATGAATCCACGTTAACCATAGGATAATCAGTCGATTACCAGCAGAGGCAATATCAAAAATTTTGTTTTAAAATTTATTACACGTAAACAAAAATTGTTTTCTTTAAAAAAAAAATGTGATTAATTTTTTTGGCGCTTGCCTTTGTCTCCCCGACTTCTCCCCAGCCACCCTTCCATCACTCGTATTTTACTGGTTAACTTAAGATTTTAAGAAGATAAAAAGGACGAAAGCAAAAATTTACGTTTTTGATATTCAATAAACAAATTAAAGGTAAAAAAACAACAACTTTATGTTTTCCTGTTGTTTGTTATAATTTCAACGTTCTTTTTTATACTATAAAGGGTATACTCGTCCCCACCCCTTTCTCTTCTTGATATCAATCCACCCTCACCCATGATGATACTTGGTAAGGTAATGAAACATATTTTACTACATTATAGCTTGATGGATGAACGATGTAATAAGAGACAGGAGGACAAAAAGGTGAAGGGAATGAGAGAAGGTTTAGGGATTTTAAAAATTTATGTGTATAGAGGGGGCATGGGGCTCTGGGGGCGCTAAATAAGTGTAACTTAGAGAGGAATATTGTTTTTAATTTGAAATTTTTTACAAGGCAATTTTACACGGGCTGTTAAAGTTGCTTTGTGGCCCTTCATTTCTTTTGCTTGGTTGTTGAAGGGAGAAACAACAAGAAATGACATCACCCTTTAAACTTTTCTACCACAAAAAAAAAAAATTAAAAATAAGATGATTTATTTATTTATCCGTCAAAAACAAGGCATACACTTAAAAGTAGGTATTGGCGCGGTTGAGGCTGTGAAAATTCTAAAGCCTATAATTTTTATTAGTTTAAATCCAGCTAACATTCACCTTTCAAGCTATATATGAAATGTACAGAGGCGGGTTAACTACAACATTCTTCACTTGGTCATTGTAGTAGTGGGCAGCCCTTCCATGGCTTAATTGATTAATATCTGAGTGGAAAAATCGCCTATCGACTTTCAAGTCGAAATTTCAGGGGTATTTTTGGCGAGGGATTAGTCGGGCAGGATGTTTTGTGCGCGACCGCCAATCTCGACCCACGAAGACCGGAGACACCGTTAAGGGCTCGCACTCAGAAGGTAGATTAAGACTCTTACTGATTAAATTCACCACCCTTTTCGGTGACGTTTATCCCACCCGGCTCCGTCGCGAGGCCTTCACCCTGTGCTGAAAATCGAGTCTTCGCGACAGTCGTAATTCGACTAAAACGTCACATTCTTCAACTCAAACGACTTGCCATGGATCATGACTCGACTTTAAGCCCCAGACCCCATTACTTCAATGAGGGCGAAACGATGCCGAGGCTGTGTGGAGACGAATTATCTATCCTCCGTCTTCGTATTCTTTGTTTTTAGGATGCCCTCGACAAATCGCACCACCCTCGAACATTCCTCGGAGCCTTGAGTCATTATCAAAGCAATTGTGCCTGGAGTCATGTTTTCGTGCCCTTCTTCCAACGCGTTACGCTCGACCTGTCACCTCATGTATTCAAAGAATGTATGGTGGTCGCCGTAAGGAGCGGAGTCCCCGTTTTCTGTTTTCTTCAGGTACGCACGGAAAAGACCAGGGGCCGGTTCATGTATGGCGAACGACGATAATCGAACGAAAAGAAATTGAAGTCGAAAAATTTTGTCGACGAAAATTTTAGCGTTCGCATAGGTCGAAAGAAAATTGTTCGTGTCCTAATGCAAAAACTTGATAACCTAAGAGCTTTCGAGTGCCTTTCGTCGGCTTCAGACGAAAATTTTAAATTTTTTCGACTTACGCGAACCCGAGACGATAAAAAATTTTCGTTTTCGACATACACGAACAGGCCCCAGGTCGCACGACAAGATCAGGCCCTGTCAAAAATTGGGTCAGGAACTACTCAACCTCGTCGAATTCCCGGTTCACTCAGCTGGCCGATCAGTCTTTGTGGAACAATTTGACCTGCTTCTTTTTCATTGAGGGTGTGTTCACTGCAAGGTAGTCCTTATGGAAAGTCGTCTTCTTTCGAAAATCTAAGCCCCTATAGTTCTTTCCCAAGTCTCCAGGCAAGCTTTCTTTAAATGATATCCTTATCTTTAAGAAGGGTATCATCGAAATGCCTATAACTACAGCCATGCGATTAAATATGATATTACCTATGGATTTTTTAGCCTTTTCCCATTGGTTTATATTTACAAGGAAAAGGGAATTATTTCTAATATCCTTACACCACACAAGGAACAAACTAGACAAATGATTGCTCATTTGCTTGATGGTGAAGGGCCATTTTTCACACCTTAAACATACAGACAAAACTAAAGGGGAAAGGCATATACGAGTATGTGCAATACATAAATAGGGAACAGATATCCCATTTCTGTTGAATTATATGATGCTCTTACATCGGTAGTGTGATATGTGTATGCTGTGTTATCATCACACCACCAATGGATGGGGGAATCCCCAAAAAGGACAAGAAAACCTAAAAAAAAAGTTCAAGTATATTTTCAACAGTTCTTTGTATTTTCTTTTATTTCGCTTATTTTTGTTCTGTATTTTGTTGGTTGCCGTTATACAATTTATCCCAGTCCTAGTGACTTATAAAATGGTATAGCTTTTTGCTTCCTTGTTGCTTGCCTTCTCCTTTTCTATATATTCTCACCAAATTCACTCAGCCAAATTCCTTGTGTCACCTTTGCTGCCCCCAATTCTCTTTGCGCACCCCCACCGCGATCCACCATCAAAAATAAAATAACAACAAAAGAAAAGGAATAAGGATATACAAAAAAAAAACAAAGGCAGAAATGTCCCACTGGCACCTATCTTCTATATATATATATATATATATATATATATATATATATATATATATATATATATAAACTATATGCTTCATATATATATATATATATATATATATATATATATATATATATATATATATATATATATGAAGCATATAGTTTATATATATATATATATATATATATATATATATGAAGCATATAGTTTATATCGCTCCGGGGAGATTGTTCTTCAACTATATACCATCAGTTTCAGAAGGTTTTGATCTCCAATCCAATTTATGAATCAATTTCGTGATTTTTATAGCATCAACTGTGTTCTTTTATTTTTTTTTTGTTGTTACTTTTTTTGCTGTATATTTATATATACAATATTTGTGCTCCTCTTTTCGAGCTGTGTGCTTGGTTGACTTGAATAAATGTGATGTGGCATAATAAAAGTAGGAGAAAACCAATCAAAAATGTGTTGAATTTGAATTTTTTATCATATTTTTATTATTTTTGTTATTAAATATTATTTCACAAAAGAAAAATCGATTTATGCGTACAAATTGCCAAATTTTTTTTTATGTGAAAGACTAGAGTCTCAGGAAAGGCCCTTTATACTGTTGACAATCTATTTTCTTCGTATAGAGTGCAATGTCGAACAGCAGCTCTAGTCGGGGAGACTCTAGTCGGGGAGAAAGGAATCGCCACAACCTTCCGGCGATATTTTGCACCTACTCTCAACCATTACTATCGCGACTCTGACATCGGGGCATCGAGAAACAACTCGCTGGAGTGTTATGCCTCCTGAAACGAGTTAAATCTCATCAACCAACAGATGACATGCACTTTGGTGGAGCGGGGAAGGGCTAAGGAAGGCTACGACACGAGGAATCAGGAATGTAAAGAGGGAAGAAGAAAGAAGGAAAGTTATGTAGGTGGGAAAGTGGAAAAGGCGAAGGACCGTGGGGCTGGCCGGGATTCGAACCCGGGACCTCTGGGATAGCAGTCAGGCGCCTTACTCCTAGACTACCGAGGCCCCCGACTAGGTCATGAGAACAGGTTTGAACTTACTTTAATTGTTAATTAATAATTGAAATTAGTGCAGAGATTGGAAACGTGTTTGCGTTTGAAAATTGAAGTGTGTTAATCGTCTCCCACATTAATTTTGTTTCTCAGGTTCAACCGTCCCAGTACCTACTAAAAATAATTAAAATTTCCTGCAGTATCGGTTGTTGGCAGAGGCCCAAGAAGTGGAGAAGCGAATGATTGTATCGCGACTAACGGAATTCCTGTGTCTATTCGTATGTTCCGTCTGTTAGAGCCCGCGCCATAA
This sequence comes from Thereva unica, assembly GCA_949987705.1. Classification (NCBI taxonomy): domain Eukaryota; kingdom Metazoa; phylum Arthropoda; class Insecta; order Diptera; family Therevidae; genus Thereva; species Thereva unica. The sequence continues at coordinate 2,758,416 of OX465286.1, forward strand.
AAGAAGGGAATCGCTCTAGAGATAGTACCGGGAGCCCAGACGTGCGTGTATGCTTTCTACTAAGCCTAACTATCTCAGCTCTGCATTGCTCCACAAGATTAAAGCGCATCGTTACTGAATCGAGAGCTTTTGTAGAGGCTTGAGAAAAAAATATAAAAGGTAACCCATCAAATCACTAGCCCCCTCCCCTTCCCCGCCCGTCAAACACACACACACCAACTCATGAAAATATAAGAGTACATGCAAAACCACAACTTCAGTTGTTTCCCAATCATAAATCACTGCGGATGTAATAACGTACACAAAATAATTTAAATTTTGGGTGGGAGGGGGGATGTGAAATAAAATTAAAGGAACTGAAACAAGAAGAGATAAACAACAACAACAAAGCGAGAAAAAGATGTGTGAAAAATGTCTTAAAATGCGTAAAAAGAAGTTTGAATCTCAGCCCAGCAAGGCCAAGGGGGAGGAGGGTATTGGACGGGACGGATTGTGATGGTGGCTTTGGGGGGTGGGGGAAGTGTGGTAAGCAGCATCGAACAACATCAAAACCAGCAACAACAACAGCAAAAGGAACAGAAAATCAGGAAATAAATGCAGGCAACAACCCATCTCCTAATCTGTAACTTCTGGCTCTCTGCATTTTTCTTATTTTCTCCCTCTCTCTATATCTATCTCTCTGCCCCTCTACCCCTATCATCATTATTATCATCATCATCAACGTGACTCCCATTGCCAATCCACCCATCGCCTTGTTGAACTTGTAATATTTTTTTTAGAGAGACGCACAATGAGAAGTACCTATGAAGACCTTTTGGTAAGGCTCCTGACCGCCTTCGCTACAACAAAACCTTGCTCCCACTCCCTCTCTTTACCGCAACAACGCGTCCCTGACAAGTCTGTGCTCCTTGAAACAGGAGCATGTACAAGCAGTCGATAATATAAGGAGTAGAGATACTCAGGAGAAGGACACAGGGATATATATGTATGTATATAGTACAAGGAATGCCTGGCTTTTGCCTCAAAGGCAGTAGAGATTGGCCAGGATGGACGTGTTTTTGAGAAGAAGGATGTATGAGCACCAAACAGCAACAACAACAACAACAGCGACAACAACGAAAAAAACATTGCAGGGAATTCCTATGCCCAAGTAGAGTTCATACCTATAGTAGTGTAAAATATGATAACAGGATCCCTAACAAAGAGGAAAACGAAATAAATCAGAAAGTTACAACATAAATAGGGCCAACATCCTTTATAACCCTTCCTTGTTGCCGTATCGTATACTGGAGAAATCCATAGCAAATATAGGTGAGAAAGATATATAGAGGATATATTTTTCGTATGTGGGAATTGATCCTTTCGGAAGGTATTTTCTTCCTTATTACCTTCCCATTTTTTTCTGTTTGGCCGACCTTAATTTTACCAAACCTCTGGCTTTACCTTACCCTAGCTAGATAACAAGGAAATTTCACTCACTTCCTCTTGTGCACAATCTACTTTTTCGGGTCGAATGGAGGGCTTTTCGCGGCGAAGGGGGTGCAGCGGAGTTGCCGGTTATGGGGCACAGTCATAGCCCAGAAGTATGTGGGGCATTTGGTATGAAACCACCATCTTTTATATCAGCTTAACCAAAACAGCCCATGCAAGGAAATCAGGCAGGCAGGCAGGCGAGCAAACGCTGTTAAAGTCCAAAGCTGAAAAAGGACTATACCTTTTTCTCATCCCTTCTTCTTAACGTCTCTAAACCTACCCCCCATCTGCTGTGTGTCTCCCACCCACCATCCCCCACATACAGAGTACGATGTTGTTGTTCTCACTCCGTTTGTTCCGTCCTTTAGAGTATATTCGGTCGAGATGGCCCTGCACACCGCCCCGTCGTTGACTGGTTGCTGCCGATTTCATATATATACCAGCTGTCCTAGTACACTACTACCTTCTGTCCCCGTCGCCGGTCCAGAAAGCTTCAAATTTCATAGTAAACGAGAAATTCTTCGGGTATATCATCAGCCATTGTGAGAGCACTTTTAACCCGTACGTACTTCAAAATGCGAGGACTATGCTGATTTCGTGCATCTACATAAAGTATTGAGGTAGGGTAACGGTAGTCGTCTCTAATCCCTGTGGAATACTTTCGATATACCCGGTGTGTTCACAGAACATATATCCATATATGACGAGGACTATTGGATGTAGAAAGGTTGGAGCCAAACCGGGGTAGGGCGGCGTGGTCGTGTGGTGGTGGTAACAGTTACTGTAAGGTGAGGATAAGAACAGATATTAGAATCATTATGGTGATAGAGCAAGGAAAGGTCTAGAGGGTAGTGCTGAGAACGGGAAGCGGTAGGAGGGTGTGGTGGTCGTAGGGGTTGGGGGATATATGTATGTATATACGGCAAGGATTCGTGGTGCGTGGTTAAAGTGGTAAGACATTATAGAGAAGTAAAAGCAAGCAGTGTAAGGAATTTCAATCCTCCCCTCACCGCCATTCTCTCTCTGGTATTCTTTTTTCGTTGTTATTATTATGTTGCGTTGATTTCGTTGGTTCATTTTTGTGTTTAGTTTCTGCGTGTGATTCGGGTGGCATTTGTGGCTGGTAAAAGGATATCTACAAAATTATTTGCAGACCTTCGGCGCAAAATGTGAGGCTTGAACCAAACGCAGTGCGCGCTTACTCTACACAAGCAGCAGCTGCAATTAGACTCGTATGATATCTATATTGTATGCAGCTAGAGGGAAATTAACTCTGCGGTGTATCGGGACTAGGGGACCTCGGAATGCATAGAGGGTACTATGTCCGATGAGTTCATATGTGTGCTGGCAGGAATTACACTCAGGCAGGATGTTTTAATGAGCGGCGAAGAGTATAAGAGCTTGTACCACCACCCGTATGCAAGGAAGAGCCCAAGGCTAAGTACGACGGAATTCTGGCTTCGTTTTGGAATGGTTTGAGCAGTTTCAGTGGGTTTCACTTTAATTGTAAATTGAATATTGAAATTAGTGAAGTGTTTGGAAAAGTGTTTGAGTTTTGAAAATGGTTTGATCTGAATCGCCGCCCAGTTTTAGGTTCTGGGTGGAACCCAAACATCCCAAAACTCAACTTCGATATCCAGATTCCCAATCCCCAAACTAGGTCTGTTGCCTGCTTGTTGTTTTGATCCTGGTTCTCATCTTATAGTTGTGGGTTAGAGTCCACGTGTCCGCATCTGCTTCTTGTCCAAGTAGCAGGTACGCTGCGGCTCCCCAATTTTCTTCTTCTTCTGGGGTCCTTGGTTCTTTGGAGAGTCTTCTGACTATTGTCGTATAAGCAACACATCAAATGGGCCCAGAAATTATGCTTTAAGTGAATTTGTTTTATCACCCTTTTATTACCTTTTCATTACCCTGTAGTATTAACCATGTCCAGCCGTATTAACATTACTTAATAAGAGGTTATACGTACAAAATAAATCGGTGATTAGTGTGTTCTCTAAATGACAATAATGAAAGCAGCTTAGATTGATACAAAGACACAACAACAAAAAAAAAACATCCCCATTAACAGCATATTATTCTTATTTCAAAATGAATATATCAGAAAAAATATATATGTGGAAATATAGAAAGCAGTTGTCACATTTCAATAAAAATTCCCACAAATACAAAAAATGGAAGAGGAAAAAAATATATACAAAGGAGGAAAAGATTGACTTTATACTGACAATGTATGATTGATTTTTTTCCTGTTTCTTTTTTATTTTGTGGAGAGTTCGGTCGCGGTGTGTTTTGTGGTGGGAGGGATACCTTCTACACATATATTCCATATATATGTAGAAGAACGAGAAAAAAAGGACGAGCGAGTAGCAACAACAAAAACATACAAAATCCTCACACGCCGATACCACTACCGCCATTCAGGAAAGAAGAGCAGCTCAACAAAAAAAAAATTGGGAAAAGGGATTTCGTTTCTTATGAAAGGTGTCAGACTGCATTGCTGATAAGAATTATCTGGATTTTCTTTACCACTTCCATCATCATACGGGCGCACTGGGATATGAAATGAATTCCGTAAAAAAGGGGAAAAATATATATGTATATAAATATATAATAAAAAGGAGTACGAAGAAAAAAATAATAATAGAGGCACCCTGCACGACAAGTGAGACAAGGTGAGAAGATTATCATGATTTCCAACTCTTTTTTTTTTGAAGGGTCAGGGGGTGAGTCTTGTCGTTTGTATTTACTTGGAAAGAAAAAAAATCGTAAATATAATTTTATAAAATATATCCGTGCGTCGTGTGAGAGAACTCAAACGACACAACCCTCACAACCTCTTCATCTCTTTCTCTTTTTTTCAATTCCATTATGAGAACTTGGCAGATTCCCCTTTCTATAGACATAACAAGAATTTAAAGGATATATTCTTTTGGCCAAGTGGGTCTTAAAAAATAAAAAAAATTGTGACTGGTGATAAGGCACAAGGTTGTGACTCGTGGTTGTCATAGTAGTCTTTTTCTGGTTGCTCTGGATATCTCCAAGGCTTTCGATAGAGTTTGGCACTCAGCCCTGTTAGCTAAACTCAAGGGTATTGGAGTCGACTCACTTCTACAGAAGTGGATCGAGAGTTTCCTTTTCGGCCGTTCAATCAAGGTAGTATTGGATGGTGTCAAAACCGCATCCCACCCGATCTCTGCGGGGGTCCCCCAGGGGTCATTTCTATCACCTGCCGTATTTCTTAGTTTTATAAATGACCTACTTTCAATCCCCTCCAACCCACTTCTCGCTGACGACGGTGCCCTGCGTTACTCTTACAGCTTCGATACCAGACAGACACGTGCCAGACCCTGTCTTGTAAATAGAACAACTCGAATGTGGAATAGTCTTCCGCAGTCAGTATTTCCGAGCTCCTATAACATCCAAGAGTTCAAATGCAGGGTTATGACGTGACAAACGACATGACGGACTAGTAGTACAAAGGGTGATTCCTGAGTTTAGAACTGCCACATAAAAAAAAATACAGTCACCCACTCCCCAAAACACCAAAAAGGGGTAGTAAAGATTGACATAAGCTAAGAATCTGTAAAATAAAATAAAGAACAAAAAAAACGAAAATAAATAAAACAAGCGAAATCAAGAAAGGAGTGAATTCGAACACACGAAATAATCCACCAAGAGAAGAAATAAAATAAAATACACGAGGGTGAAACGCATATCTGCACATAACCCATAAACCTTGTAGTATAACACGTCGAGGGTATTTTTTTGCTTTTGGATTCCATATCATCTCATCCTTGGAGTTTGTATTTTTTTTTCTTCTATTACTGCCATAACTCGTCGAAGTTTGTACAAAAAAAAAATTCCAACCACCCACCCTCGAAACAACCCCTCTATTTCACAGCCATCACTGCCGCGCCAAAAAGGATTTTTTTGCTCTCATCTTGTTTCCTTATACACCCGCACACACACTTTTCCGTTCGTTGTCGTCCTTCGTTTAAACCACAATCGGAGAAGAGAAGATGACGACGTCTGACGAAAAAGGAAAGGAACCAGGAAGACGAATGAAAATAAGAAAAAAATAAGGAGGGAAAAAGGACGAAAACGAACAAAAAAAAAGCAAAATACATCGAAGGAAGAAGAGAAAATGGCGTTAAGCCTAAATAAATTTTGAGGACTTTTTCCCGTTGACAAATATCGTCCATAGGAGAAAAATGACTGAGCAAAATTTATTAGTTTCCCTGAGATGTGTAAGGAGGAGGAACGTGTGGATATGTGACTGAAATTTGTCATCATTTGTGTTAGACTCTATGTATTTATTTCCTGTACGTCTTATTTCCTTCCAATCAACGAGGAAAGAATTATTGTAAGCCTCTGAAAATGGAAGTCTCTATGTTGTGTAATATTTATATTTATTTATTTCTCCATTTTCATTTTTTTTTTGGTTGTCGCTTTTGGTTTTCACTTTTATTTTCATACAAACTTTTTCCCCAACACAACATTTTTCATGGCTTCATTTTCACCATGGCATACAATGTGTGAAAAGAAGTTATAGCATGGTAGTAGCTAGTAGCTGGGAGATTGGGGGATGGGGATAGGTGTGTAAGAGAAAGAGAGAGTGTGTGTAACAAACTAAATAAATAAATAAATAAAATAAAATAAATGCCACCAAAAATAAAACAGATGAAGGATAAGAAACTGTGGCAAACGGAAAGGACTATGAGCAAAATGAGTTGTTTGATGACTGGGCATGATATCCTTGAATGAAATGAAATAAGAGTCCTTGTGGATGGATATATACATATGTACAGGGGGAGAGCACCTATAAATTACAATCATATAACAGAATAAAAGGTATTAAGCACAATTGAATAATGCTGTTTGTTTTGGCTTCTAGAGTGGGTCAAGGACTAGCCTACTTAATATTTTTGGGTGGCTAGAGCCGAGAATAGCTAGCATTGCCCTCTAAAATTTACGTTGTGCCTTTTACCGATCCTATCTAGCTCAGTTCTGAATCTCTCCGCTAGTTTGGAGCGCAGCATTACTGCTTTGGAGTCGTCCATAAATTACATGAGGCGATTTTTGCGATTTTCGACCCCCCGACTCCCCTTGGGAGAATTGGCTCGACTCCCTACCCCTCCCCCTAATCTCACGTGAAATTCACAAACTCAAGACGCATCAACTCGAAACTAAAAGCAAGGCGCGAACTAAGCACGAAAATCATCCACATTCGCATTCGCGTTTGTTCACGGGTGTTCATTGCGTCAGTTCGGAGCCGCCTTAAGGTACAAACAGATAGGCGCGGAGACGATGACAGCGGCGGCCTGCGAGAGAGTTTCCCATAAAGCTAATTTGTCCCAGTCGCGTTCTTTTTCTATGGCCGGACTCTACATCATTTTCCTTTTTTATGGCGCGGGCTCTACAGCATTTTCCTTTTTTATGGCACGGACTCTTCATCCTTGTATAGGTTCCATGTTTGTTATTTAGAAAGCCTTTAGGATCGCCAATATATCCGCTTCAAGACGCTGAACTGTTATTAGTGATCTCTAGAAACAATCAATTTCTTACTTGCTATCCATTTCTATAAACCTGTCTGTAAAGAAGAGGATGTATGCGTCCAGACGCATCTTAAAGATGCTTGTGGAGAACTCTTTAGGACTATAACAAAACAGCCTTTTTGTGTAGGTCTACGATTTCTCTACTCTATCTCTCTCTACTATCTTTCCGACTATAATTTACTGTGCCGACACTGCACTCAGCGATAGAACCATCGACGGTATAAAGTGGCTCCCCTCTGAGCTGTGCAGTCCTTCAAATAAAACCTGTCGAACATCCTCTATAAAGCTCCAACCCCTTCCCCAAATCCTTCATACTATTCAAGAACAAGCACAGATTGATATAGATATTAAGTGTATGCCCACAAAAAAATTATTATGAAATAAGGACTGGTCTTTGGGTGGTCAAGAATGAAGGGGTGCATGATGATGGGTGAAGTTTCTGGTGAGAATGGCGTAGTTATTTGTTTTTGCCGTAGTTTGATTTTGTAATGTACACCACAATCTTCTATATAATCTAAGAAAGATGCCGTCCTCAATCTCTAATACCCATTGGAAGGAAAACGATTTTCTTATATACATACATTATATGAATACCATAAAAGCTATATGTTTGCCTTTATGGTATTCATATATGTATGTATATATTTTTACCATTGGCCCCCCATAGAATGAAGGCAATATTATACAGTGGTTATGCTATTCGGTAGTAAGTGGTGTAAATGGAACCAGGGCGTAGATAACCTTGACTAAAGTTTCATTAATCTTGAAGATGAAAGATAACGTAAGCCTGAGTGATGCGTTCACCACAATTTCCAGACTAGATGTCTATTCTGGTGACATGGTCATCTTCAATTTCGGAATAAAACCTACTTCACATATTCACACACACGCACACATGCACACAAAAATCCAACCACCTCTGCCCTCTATCCACTTCAGGAAACTACTTCATATATATGTATATATATATATATATATATATATATATATATATATTTCCTATTTTTACCCACCCCCCCTCTCTCATCAGGCATCCTGTCCACCCAATATGTCATCCTCCTCGTTCGGGGCTCTTTAACCCCATATATACAAAACAACAACAGCAGCAACAACCAACAACAACAACAGGGAACAACAAAACCGTGAAGCCAAGTCCTTTTTACGTTAAAAGGACATGAGATAGGGTGTGCGTACACATGTGTTGAGATACATACAGAACGGGAGAAAACGAATTGCCTTTAACTAATTAAACTGGCCTTTGGTGAATTAATAGAATAGGAAGTGGGCAGTACCTCCTCCCCCCCAAAAAAAACTGAGAAAATGCAGGACAAAAAAAATATAGGATTGGTGACCCCTTTTATCTCTCTCGCTGTATATGACTTTATATGGGTTGTTGATATGAATGTGTGTGTGCCGCTCTGGTTGTTACGTAGAATTGTATATGCATACCCGATTGCGGGATTGCGTTAATGAAAAAGTGACCTAAGAGCGAAAAGTATATTTATCTTGTAATTTTTGTGTACATATAGTTGCATAAATACATACATATATGATTTTTTCTTGCTTCATTAAGGAGCTACACATAAGCTGATCATTCTACCCTGCATACAGAAAATTCATATGTAAACTGCAGAGCTTTGCCTATTCTTGATGGAATTGACGCTCTCAGGCACTAAAATTATTTTTGCTATATCCTAGCAACACTGGGCCAAGCTGGAATTTGAAAATTTCGAAAATTCCAGTTTTTGCGTGAAAGTGATTTTCGAAAACTTTGACCTTGAATAACTCTTAAAGGGTTAATCGGGTAAACTTTTTTGTAAGAACCAAACTTGTAGACAATTTCATTGTCAACATTTTGGGCCCTCGCACGGGGTAGAAACCGAGATACATGGAAAACTTGGGAAAAACGCGACGGCGGCCATGTTTTATTTTTTCTGGATCCGGCGGCCATGTTTTATTTTTTCTGGATTCCGAAATTGTTTTCTTAAAATGTCACAACGAAACTGTGTACCAAATTTCAGCCAATTTCAACCCTCGGTCGACAATGTCTCTTCTTGATGTAACAAATATACCAATGGACTATTCATATTAATCACGTGGCCACAGACACCTCATAACATATCATCGGTGTGTACCAGTCAAAAAAGATTTGTCCCTTAGGGACACGACGAAGCTCTTCATACTAGAACATAGCTCCATCACCCTCACACACAAACGGATACTTAGTGTGAGCCAATGGCCACTTAGAAAACTAATCTTCTGCGAGGACATTCTACCATTGATGTTGGCATTATGGAGGAGATTCCTGAAACGGCGACTTTTTGTCAGATTGACGTGTCTGTCTCAAGCTTTAAGTCTACTTGCGTAAACATAAAGGGTTATTTGTGTCAAACGTGGAAGGTATAGACTACTAGAATGTCTAGGACCAATTCCAAATAAGTCTAAACTGCAAATGCACATACACTCATGGAAACTGTGTGATATTACTAATCAAGTTACCTCGTTTAAGAAACAATATCAGCCCATCTCCTCCCTCTATCAACAGCAATAATAGAAAGAGAACAGTCAGAGTCTGGAAATTTTTGCACCCTTTTGAGATATATTTTGTTGTTGCTGCAAAAGTTTATAGCGTATCCTTTTTACTGTTCAAGAGTTTCCACCTTTAATTCACCTACATCAACCTGGTCCTCCCACCACCAAAAACACGCTTCCTCATCCCTCATCCTCCAGCCGCGTATATTTAACCATCCCTTCCCTACTCCGTTCGCTGTTGTGGACTATTGGGGTAGATTTTGTTCTATTGTTGTTGTTGCTGTTATTGTTGCTACTCTTGTATTTTGTTCCTGTTTTTTTTTATTTTGATATTTATTCACCTCTTTTCCTCTACCATGCTGCCGCGCGCGAAATGGAGCAGCAACAGCAGCCGCAGCAGCATCATCATCCGTAGAAGAATGTTCTTTTCCCACGGAATCCACAGTGAATAATTTGTCCTCGTTTTAGTATCCTTTTTCGTTGTTGTTACTGCTGTTGCTGTGCCCGTTATTTCCTTAGCTTTTAAATTTCAAATAAAATAAAAATTTCACAAAATAACAAAAAATATATATATAAATGTTGAAAGCACCGTCAACCGTTAGAGCTACTTCCTTCTCCATCAGCATCCTGTTTTTTCCGATGGCTTTTCTGTTTTAGAGTGTTGTGTGTGTGTCTGTGGCTGCATTTGTGTGTGTGTGCATGCATGGCGCGATGGCACAGAATAGAAAATTAATTAGTTGGCGACGATTTACTATGTGCAGCAATAGCGGCTTCCTTTCGCCGTGCGCTTCTTTATTTTTATTTATTTCTTTTCTATTTTTTATTTTTATTTTATTTATTCTTATTTTTTGCTCCGTTTTCGTCCCTTTTTTGCTCTACCTTATCCTTGTTGCGCTTCAGGTTATATTTATTCATTCAATATATACTTCTTTGTAATTGCTGCCAAGGAAGCGCTATAAGGATTAACTATTCGCCAACTACTAACTGGATGGGGTTGGTTTGGTCGCTCAGTTGTGTGGAAGCTAAGTTGGAAAAAATCAGCAAAAAATAGACGAAAAGGACGAAGGGTTGTGTATAGGATAGATGTCGGCGCTGGAGTTTAGTCGTGGGGCGGATGAAATGTTTTGGGGGTGCTCCTCGCGGTTGGTCGACTTCTCTGCGAGTAGGAGTAGTAGTATGGGGCAGAGGGGTTTTGGGCAAGGATGGATGATTTAAAGTCAAGAAAAAAAAAGAAAATGTGTTTGGGGGAGGAAAAAAGCCGCAACAACAACATAGAAAAAAAGTAGAAAAAAAAAATAAAGCCGTGAAGCAAGATGGAAAGAAGTTATAACTCAGATGAATGAGGAGAGTCCTCTTTAATACCGTTATAGCGCGCGCTGTGTTGTGTTTGGTTTATATCACAAACTTTAACTCATTTTCCTTTACTGCGCCAGGAGCAATTTTTTGCCATTATGTCGATATAGTATATAGAAAAACAGATTGCAGATGAATCCTGGCTGAATCACTGGGAATTTTTACTGTTGTTGTATTTTTTATTTTGTTTTTTTACTTATTTATTTATATTTTATTAATTAATTCTCATTTAATGCATTTGTGCGTGCGATGCATGCGATACGGACAGTTAATGCGTCTTTTTTATTTCCTCGTGCGTCCGCTTTTTCGAACACAACAAGCGCAGCGCGGCCTCTTTTTCCACAGTCGAGTTGTCCTAGTTATAAACAAATTCCCAGACCGAGAAGTGCGTGAAAGAAATTCACAATGGATGACTGAAACTCTCCATTTTAGTTTTAGATCGGTTTGTATTCCTTAGAAGAAAGAGCTTTTGAGTGTGGACGCATACGTCTTCGTGTATAATGGATTCATGAACATGGTTTCATTACTTTATTAATGTTATCATTTATAAATTTTGTTTAGGACTAATCAGGACTTATTATGACTAATTAGGACTGATTAAGATTAATTAGGAGTAATTGGGACTAATCAGGGCTAATTAGAAATATAAAAACCGCCATCTCAGAGGTCTGAGGCTCGATTCTGCTCCTGAGTCTCGATGTGCTGTTTATTTATATAATGTAAAGACGGACAGCCGTACTATCGGTGCTTTCAAATCTCCCAGGAATTTTACATTATACATTTTCAAAAAAACAAAAAAAAAATTAATTTAACCAGAGGTTTTTATACATGATAAGAAAGTCAATCACTGAGATTTAGAGACTTGGCTTGAAATCAATCAGTAAAAAATTCCATATATTACATCGATCAACTCTCATACGTTTGATCTTTTTCGTTGTCCTGACTGTATTTTACTTTTAAAACAAAATAGAAAGACAAAACTCTTTATATTTGCCACATTCTCGTGTGATTATTGTTCCTTTCACGAATCCTTAAGATGTACTGAACAAAAAACAAAGCAAAATAAATTGCCAGAAAAAGAATAATAGTATATATAAATATAAATAAATAGCACTGTGCCAAACACACACACAGTATAGAACCAACCATATTCACTAGAAAAAAAGGAAAGAACAGAAGCAAAAAAAAAATGAGCAAAAAGGAGAAAGCTTCTCTATTTGTTTTTACTTGTATTGATGTTTGTGTTTAGAGTGAGTCTTGAAGTTTAAGAATGAAATCCTGTGTGCAACATACTGTAAGTAATGTTGAGAGGCTTTTGTGAAGTTCGATTTAGTGTTTTTAAAAGAGAGAGAGGGAAAAAATAAAAATAAAACAAATGGGAAATCTTTCACCACCAATATAACAAAAGCAACACAAAAATGGCACTCGGATAAAAAATAAAACAGGATTTTCTTTTTCAAGTTAAATAAAGATTTTTTCTAGTGCGCGAGCGGTGTGTGCAAGCTTTGGTGGTACCCTTGGGTATTTCTACAGCTCTATGTATAGTATATCCATGTATACAAGAGAATAATGCTTTCTGTTTGCTATAAAGTTATTTTTCTTTACTTTAATAATTACAGTAATACATGATTTAAACACTGCCGATTGGCATATGTCAAATAAAAATTGTTTAGGTCTAATTAGGACTAATTAGGACTATTTTGTAAATACCTTTCCATTTGCTTATGTAAGTATTTCGAGATGCAATACTAATTAAATCAGCCGGGGGCCTCAGTAGGTTAGAGATTCTTGGCGCCTGACTGCCATCACATAGGTCTGCAGATCGATTCCGCTCCTGGGTCTTGCCACTTGTGTCCCACCTACAAGCAAGCAGTTTTTATTATATTTTTGTCTCTTTCGACTTTACGGGACTTAGGAATAGGGTAGTAGTTGATTGCATGTGTCAAATATACATTTATTTAGGACTAATTAGGACTAATTTGAAAAAAAAAGAGCCAATCTTTTCCTATATGCCTTGCCTTGGCCAACTAGTAGGCCCAAAAACTTATGGCAGAGCAGCAGCTGTCTAAATCTGTTTGTTGATCTATTACATTGCATTCCATTCACTGAGCCAAGTTCTTCGTTGTGAGTTCCGTCCTGTCTGAGGTGAATTAGTAGTATACTCTATATAGGGGACAATTTTTGAGCTTCGAACTGCCCAAAACAACACTCCAACAAACACTCAACTTGACAATCTATCGTGTCTATTACTGTTTAATTCAAACTTAATTTAAGACTCAATTCCCCTCACTCAATTTCCCTCACCCCACCATTTCTTATCCACATTCATTCAGCATCTTCTATTCCTTGTGTCCTAGGCTATCTTAAGTTTGGTCATTCCAATTTCCAATAGCCTATTTTGGGCTATAGTCATAGGATTAGCTCTAGCGCTCCTTTGTGCTCCCCCCTTATACAATGAAACATCCCGTCCGTGTTCTTACGACAGCTCAGGCATTAAGATGTGCTCGCTCTATAGAAGCTATATCGGTGTTCTACCACACAAAAATGTTCACCTAGACTTTTTCAATAGCATTAACAGTATGAAGCAGCAATGGCAATCGGAAATGGTGGATAAACTTGTCGAATTGAATTTTCTAATTCACGACGTTAATTAATTAACGTTGACGCGCAGAGATAAGTTATTCGACTGTGAAATGATACCAGCCTTTTAGGGGGTGCAAAACTTCCCTTAGTTACACACACGATGAAGTCAAGTGGAACGAGAACTTTTACTTTTTGTCATTTAGTAAGTTTCCTCTGGATCCTTCTTCCCATCCTTTTTTGGTGTTTTTTCCTTGTTTGTTTTTTAGTTACTTGGATTGTTTAACGAAGAGAGGTCTGTGCTATGCTGATGCCACCTACTACTACGGTGATGGTGGTGGTGCTGCTGGTTTTTCAATGTCGAAATGGTTTGAATTAAGCTGAATTGTAATGTAAAAGGACGAAAAGCGAAATTTTTTGGTTGGAGGGTGGATGATAGTAGTAAAAGGATAGGGAGGATGTAATATGGAATGAAAATAGAGGGGGGTAGTTTCATTGTGAATACAAGCTGGAGAGGTGGGGTTTGCAGAGGTGTGGCACTTTTCCTGTTATTATATATTTTTTTTGTTATTTATATAGTTGAGTTGTTGTGTTGCCTATTTTAACAAGGAATATCATTATCAGAGTGGGGATGGGTGGTGGGGTGAAACAAGGTTTAGGAAAATGATTGTATTTTATTCAGGTCACAGACCCGTAAGAGCTAAGGGCAACAGAAAGACAGGGAATGAATATACAAAATAACATTTACAAATTGTATACAGCATACATATCTATACATAAATACAATGTCAAAGGACTTTGAATGTTACGTCTCTCTACTTTCATGATTTTATGATACAAATTAATGCCTACAGAGACACACTGAGGCCATAGCAAATTTCACCCTCCCTGCAGCGCATAACCATACTCTAATCAATATATATATATGTACATAAAATTCTGTGTCTATGTTTTTGTACAAAGTGTATTTACTATAAATACATATATACCTAATATATATTTATATTAATTTATACACAGACAGAAAATTTCAGGCTAATATCGGTTTCTATTCATGTTTTTGTCTTTCAAGTGTTTCTCTCTAGGCTATTGTTATTCTTAATGAACCTTTCATGGTCATTCGTTATCTAAGAGCAACAACAGCAAAAAAAAGTATGGGGAATAACAAAACATCTTCATCAAGAAAAACAAACAAAAAAGTGCTATCTTAATCGCTTTTCATCAAAAGATTTTTTTTGCCTTTTTTTGTTTTGTAGAAAATAAAAAGAGTACGCAATATAAAATCGTCGTTGAGGTACTACTGCTGTGGGGAAGAAGCACATCGTTAGCATTTATATAGTATTTGCTTTTGTTGCTGTTGTTGATGACGTTATTAGGGGTCGACAAAAAAACGATAATGCTGAATATGTGACATTGGTAAAAAAACATCAAATATCACCAAATAACTCTAAATTTTACCAAATTTAAATCAAATTAACACCTAATAACAACGAATAACACCAATTTACATCAAATAACTCCAAATTATACCAAATTAACACCAAACATCACCAAATTAACACCTAATTACAACGAATAACACCAAATAACTCCAAATTATACCAAATTAACACCAAATATCACCAAATTAACACCTAATTACAAGGAATACCACCAAAAATTATACCAAATTAACACCAAATTACAACGAATAACACCAAATAACTCCAAATTATACCAAATTAACACCAAATATCACCAAATTAACACCTAA
Source organism: Thereva unica (assembly GCA_949987705.1). Lineage (NCBI taxonomy): Eukaryota > Metazoa > Arthropoda > Insecta > Diptera > Therevidae > Thereva > Thereva unica. Next base: position 2,773,665 of record OX465286.1, read on the forward strand.
TTACAACGACTAACACCAAATAACTCCAAATTATACCAAATTAACACCAAATATCACCAAATTAACACCTAATAAGAACGAATAGCTCCAAATTATACCAAATTAACACCAAATATCACCAAATTAACACCTAATTACAACAAATAACACCAAATTTAGACCAAATAACTGCAAATTATACCAAATTAACACCAAATATCAAGAAATTAACACCTAATTACAACGAATAACACCAAATTTAGACCAAATAACTCCAAATTATACCAAATTACTATTCCAATCTATTATCAACGAATGAAGATGATGTATTGTGATATTGTGTGTGTGTGTGTGTGGAAGTATTGCAGCCAACTCTTGGGTATGAGATGACAACACAGAAAAAAAATTCATAATCTAATATACAAGTATTTTAAAGAAATTTTAAACTTTATATATATGTATATATTTCGGCACCTGTAATATATAGATATATCAACGACAAGTTATTTCTCCTCCACAATTATTCTCTCAACCAAAAAATTTTCTACACCGGAGGGAGAAGCACCCCACCCCCATAGTCTTAAGGGAGATAAACTTTGTTGAAAACATTTTCTCTTGGCCATAACCTTATTGCTGCACAGCACAGAGCACATCTCGCCCAGAGTTCCATGAATGAATGAACGAATGAATTTCTTATGCTAGGATATTATGGTCGTCGACATTTAAATTAAGGCAGAAGCAGATAGGTTTTTTTTTTATTTTTTTTTAGAAAAAAGTATAAAATCGCGTTTAAATTAACTTGAGAGAGAGAGAAACGCTTGGGAGTGTCTTCAATTTTTTTTTGTTTAATAATGAAAAAGAAAAAGAAAAATTTAAAGTTTATGTTGGGGATGAAGAGGGGAGAGAGAAGAGAGAGGAATGGATGAGAGGTTGCTGAAGTAGGATACGGAATTTAAAAAGTGTGTTATAAGGAATGTTTTTGATTTTTTTTTTGATAGGAAAGTCCTTATGGATGGCAGGAAAAAGTTGTTAGTACCTTGTTGTGAAGTCCTCATAGATACTCATCAGATTTCTGTTTTTTTAGCTTCTAGGTTGTGTTTCGCCATCATCAAATTTTTGTAAGAACTTAACCCAAACCCCCAAACCTCCTCCACACTGCTTTACTCATACTTTTCTGTTAAAATAAAATAATAAGAAAGAAAGAAGAAGAAAAAACACCCTTCCTGGGCGCGCTGTTGGTGCTTCGGTGTGGTGTGCTGCCACGTTATCCATTCTACAACCTTTTGCAGGATATTCAATCCTAATGGGCCTTACTTAGCCCTTAGTTGCTGTACGCCCGTTGTTGTAGGGAGAGAGCAGTAGAAGAATAAGAAGGGTGAGAGAGCAGCGCACCAAAAAGGCCTTGATATTAAATTCTTGATCAAAGAAACTTTCACCGGATGGTACGAGAGGGGTGAAATGTTGAAGAAAGAAGAAATTTTTGGCATTTTATTTTTTGGTTTTTCTTCTTTTTTTGAGATTTTGTTGGGGCGGTTGTTGTTGTTGGTTGGTTTGTTGTTGTTGTTGTTGCTATTATATATTGTTGCTGCTGAAGAGTTGGCGTTGCTGTTGCAATGTTTACGCCCCGCGTTGTTGCTGGTGGTGTATATTTTTCCGTTTTTCCTTAAACTCAACTTGGATTGTTGGTGAAAAAATGTTGAAAGGTACTTAGGATAAATACGTTTGTATATGTATATGATGTTAAATTTACCTATGTGTATATATGTATATATGGGGAAATATTCGAGATAAGAAAGTACCGAGTTTTCTATACGCAAAAAAGCTGGTAAGCGCTTTCACTTAATTCCCAAACGTAAACCTAAACGTTTTTAGCATTCCAAAACTGTAGTAGGGAAGTTCGAACAGATGAAGTCCAAAAAAAAGGAAAAAAAGAGGAAGAAAGGAACGCCGAATCCAAATGTTATTCACTTTGGCTATATGTATTTATGTATATTATATATTCTATTATGTACACACACACATATATATACATCGTTGGCATTTGTTCAAAAAGTGGAGAATGCTGAAGTGCTTGAATTATAAAGTTAAATATCCTCTGGGCAAAATGGTTTTTGGTTTTCACGTCTTTTAGACAGTTTGTTTAGAATTCGGAGTTAATTACGTGATTAGGTTACAGAATTGAGTTTCATCCCTCAAATAACAACAACAACTCTTCTGGGCGGGGGGATGAAAGGAAGTTGTATTAAAGAAGTTGGAATTAAATGGTAGAGAGACGAGACGCATAGAGCGAGACACCCACATACAACATTCTGTCGATCTCTACAGAGCACACACTTTTCATGACTAAAATCTCTAAATAAGAAAAACTGATAAAGAGAAATAAAAAACAAAAGAAAATAAATAAATATATAAATAAAAAAAAACATAATACAGCACTACATACATTTTAGATTAGGATAGGGCCAAAAAACAACAACAAAACAAAGTACAAACAAAACAACAAACAAAGAAGAAATTAAAGAAAAAGGGTTTAAACTCACCCTTATGTATGGTATGGTATATATATACCATATAGGTATTACATTTATATTTATAGACTTCTCGAACGCACACACACACACGTTTTCATACCCAGAAAATCCTTAAGCGTTTGTATTGCATTCTTAATTACTGATATATATGCTTAGGTTAACATTCTATGGCTTAAAGCTAAAAGCACACACAGGAATTTTTGCTCATTGGCACGCAGCTTAGACTGGGTAGGGTTTTTGGGGTTGATGAAAGGGATATTAACTTTTGTTGTTGTTTTATATACGTACACTTTTGAATACATACATATAGAGACCTGCTGTTGCTTGGCGTTAATTTTAAATATAAAGTAAAAGTTGATTTTATTTTTGTTTTAACATCCTTTCTCATTCTATTTTTGTTTTGTTTTGTTGTGCTTGTGCTCTAGCATTCTAAGTTTGACACAGGAAAAACAATATATATATTTTTCACTCTCCTGTTTTTTTTTGTTTGTTAAGGTGAAACACAAAACGAAAACGTTTTAATTAAATGATTTAGGCCTTTTAGAAGGGTTTGTGTTTTTTTCCTTAAGTTTTTTAAAAAACATTGTAATTTATCTCGTTTAATACACGCACGTATATACATACATAAATGCATACATACATATAGATTGGGTGATAGCTAGAATGTTTTTTAATATGTAAAAATGAATAATAAAGACTGCAATGGGTTGTCGAGTAGTGGAATTGATAAATTCAACAATGAATACTGAAATAACACCAAATTAACCCCCCAATTAACACCAAATACACCGAATTAACACTAATAAGCAATACCAATTAACTCCAAATTACCCCAAATGACACCAAATTAACACTAAATCAACAACAAACAACTCTCATAAGAAATAACCACAAATTACCCCAAATAACATCAAATTAACACCAAAAAACTCCGAATCAACATTAAATCCACAACAAACAACCCAAATTAACACCAAATTATACCAAATAACACCAAATTAACACCAAAAAACACCAAATTAACACTAAATCAGCAACAAGTAACACAAATTAACACCAACTTAACACCAAATTTCCCCAAATAACACCAAATTAACACCAAATATCACCGAATTAACACTTAGTCAATCAAATTCACACTAAAGACAAAAAATCTGCATAAAGCACACAAATGTTTCTTGGCAAGATTTTTATTATTATTAAATTTCTATATTTTTCCATTAATTGTTTATAGTCCATATTATTAATGTACAATTTTCTTTTATTTCTAGAAACAACAAAAGTAATTCGGAATAAGCATCTGTGCAGTAACATCAAGTCTGAAAATGTAAGTTTTTTCTAACATATTTTGAATGTATTTTTTTACAGCAATTTCCGCGCAAGTCACCATAGGAATAGTGGAACTAATTTAACCAATACTTACATCAATTACCAATTGTTACGCTTCCGGTCCTCACTTCTACACCTTTAACACCATTCTAACTTACCGTATCCTCAAATCGGTTTTATATCTTACCCTAAGCTAACTACTAGACATCGTGCAACATGACATGACCAACAACATGACGCGATTGATATAGGTACGAAGAAGAGTAATACCCAAGCTTTGAACTGTTCCACATATATAAAAAAAATTGAATCTGATTTTATTAATATTTTAATCTGCGATAATTTATCATTCTGTTATCATAGCGAAGATTGATATTATCAACAATTACTTGAAGGTTGTACCCTAGTGAACTTTCTTCTTATGATCATTTTCGTGTATGTGTGTATTTTTATTCCTTTTCTTTTTTAAACAGGAAAGAAGAAAAAATAACCATTGTCGCGCCAAATGATTGAAACATCACGCTTAATCACCTTCAGTATTTCGTTTTCGTTTTCTTTCGCTAGTACCCTCATACTACCCCCTATATATCTATCTAAGAGAGCACTTCATTCACAGCCCCCATTCATCCCCATGGCTCGATGCTATTCCAGTTAGTCTCATCTCATCTCATCTTCATCCGACCCTCGGTGTGTATAACTTTGGTATTACTGTTCGTCAGCGAAATCAATCAATATAAAGAAGGCACTTGAAGAAACTCAGAGAAGCCTATCCATATTCTACCATAACATCCTTCACTACCACTTGTCCTGTTCCTTTACCGACTTTCAAACTTCATCATCATAATTTTTTTCGCTTTTTTTAGGGTTTTTTTTGGTTTTTTGCTTTCTTTACTTTTACTCTCTCCGTCGACGGGGATTCTTCTTTATTATCATCATTTTACTTCTCCCTTCCCTGTCTCTTTCAAGTTTCCAAGTCCTTTTAAAATTCCTTTCTGTATTTTATTTTTATATATATGTATATATATTATTTTTTCTTCTCTGGGTACATTGTGCCAGCCACCCCCGTCCAGGACCTGTACAATTACTAAGCCATTACTCGAGTTATCGAGATCATTCTCACAACTAGATGTAACTGCCAATCTCTTAATCGCTCGGTATCCTTCCTGGCATGAACTGTGGAGGCACAGGATCAAGCAGTAACAATAAACTATGTATACATATATATGTATGTATATGTGGGTGTAGGTATGTATATATTAAGTATATACTACAAGAGATGAAGAAAGAAAAATCGCGAAATTTCATTTCCCCATTTGAAAATTATCTGGAGCCATTAGAACCTTGTTATACGCTCCCCAAAGAAAGTCGTGTCCCCCCATCAAAATTTTTTGCTGATGCAGGGTGCGTGCGGGGTGGCACAGACCTAAGGATTTTATTTGACGAAATCTAGAGAACCTATCAGACTTGTCTATAAATTATGAAGCATTCAATTTCGTCAGGGAGGAAAACTTAATCCTATTAAAGCGGGAAACTCGATTCGAAGTTTTTTTTGGGCGCTCCTTCCTCCTGCTTCTTATCATTATTTTTTTCCGGTTGTTGTTGTGTTGTTGGCAAAAGGTGTGTAGGTTTGGGCTGGCTGGTGCTGATTCTCTGGATGGTTAGTATTGTAGCTGCAACACCGGCCGCTTCTCTCCCTAAGGTGTTGTATAGGCCATCGTGTTGGCAAAGGCAGGATCCATCGTAATGGTATCGCCTTAATACCAACCAGTCCCGCTTCCTACCCCCCTCCTTCTCACTAAACCACCCACAACATTCTTTGAGTAGAAGAATTACCCAGCCACCGACACCCACTCCGACAACTTCCCTGGCCATCCATTCTGGCAGGATGCGAGGTGTTCCTCCTCTCTTTTCCTTGTATTTCGTTTTTTTTCTTCCTTCATTGCTGTGCTTCTTCTCTCTGTAGATAACCTTTTTTTTTTCATTTCCATACTAAGAATAAAAAAAATCTTCCGTTTAATTTAATTCAGGTAATAGAGGTTTGGTGCCCATTCATTATCCCAGGCGTAACGTTGTCATTAACAATGCGTCCAGGTGAACGAAGGGACAATGAATTGGCGCTGGGTTGGGGGGAGGCGGTGTATGCTGACAACGACGTCTCTGTATGTGTGTTTGTGCGGGGATTTTGTGGCACAATCATAATATATAATGAGAGGAGTTCAGAATCACAGGAATTTTTTGGCAACAACAAAACCAACGAACTGTTATTATTCTCTTTTATGCATTTTCATTTTCTTATTTGGTTTCTTTCTTCGTCATTTGAAAAAGTATTTTAATAGTCAACGATTTATCAATAATTATTATCAATTCCCCCCGAATTGGGGTGTGACGAGCAAGATGAATTTTGTGTAATGGTTTATGGGTGGGATGGATAGGTTTTTGTTCTTTGTCTAATATAATATTAAATCAATACCAAATTAACACAAAATTAACAGCGGAAAAATCAACACCAAATTAACACCACATAAACACCAAACCAGCACCAAATAAACACCAAATTAACACCAAATCAGCACCAAATAAACACCAAATTAACACCAAATCAGCACCAAATAAACACCACATTAACACCAAATCAGCACCAAATAAAAACCAAATTAACACCACATAAACACCAAATCAGCACCAAATAAACACCAAATTAACACCAAATCAGCACCAAATAAACACCAAATTAACACCAAATAAACACCAAATTAACACCACATAAACACCAAATCAGCACAAAATAAACACCAAATTAACACCAAATCAGCACCAAATAAACACCAAATTAACACCAAATTGACGCCAAATCAACATCAAATTTACAGCAAATGGAATTAAGCTAGGTTTTATAATAATCCTTGTGAAAACTACTCGGATTCTTGTTTCGGATTTAGTTTTATCTTTCTAAACCAGAAGTATTCTTCATCGAATGCATTCATGACTCTACCCGGAAAAATGAAGCGAAACGTTGTCGACATTCATTATCACGCTATATATATATGTATAAGAAAATCAGTCGCATTTTACCAAAAAAAAAATTTAATATATATAATCTATGTACACATTTATATATATACAAGCAAACGGAAGAAGAAGACTCAGACAATAAAGGATAGTAAGTCCTTGTATAATGTGAGGGATGAAATGAGGAAGAAGGGATATGGAATATAGAGTAGAACGGAGGCTTTTGAAAGGAAATATCTTCTAATATGGATATAATTCCCCCATCATCTCCAGCTACCCCCACAGTCCCGCTCTTTCCGTCGCACCTCCTCCCCCCAAACCGGCATCCGGCTCCATCAAATAAACGAAAAGCCCATAATTTATGTAGCTCTGATGGAACTACTTAAGACATTGAGGAGAGAAAATGCTATCTTTATTCAGTATTAATTACATTCGCTAGCTATGATTTATTTTGTAATCATTATATGTTTATGTGTATATGTGTATGTTATGTATAAAATATATATGCTACCAGACAGCAATACTGTATGTGGATCCATCTTCTCAATATATTGTCACATGTTTTACCTAAGTGGAGGTTGTGTAAAGGACTGAAGGACGTGTAGGCTTTGGATGGTGATGATGGTGTAGGGGTATATAAGAACAAAATTTTTTCCATTTTTCCTTCCTTTTTTTTCTTCTTCTTATTGGTCCGACATCTTTGTGGAAAAGCATACATTTTTACATTCCACTAGTAATACTAACACACTGCAGCTCCACCTAAATGGTCGTCGTTTTTGACGTGGCTATCTTTATCAACGTTGTGTATCTTACCGATGCACCCTAACCCACCTCCACATCAGCAATACACACACATATACACCCCCCCAATATCTGAACACCCACAATTCTAATCATGCTTCCTTTAAAACATATAATAAAATAGTTGATGGTGGTGATAATGATGATTATGATGATGATGGGTGACGGTGGTGACAGGGTAGGTAATTATAAACATGTCATCAAATTTCTGAATTTCACCATCTCTCAGCGGTTTTAAGCGACATCACACCGCTAACCGCACATTGTATTGTGCTCGTAGTATCTTAAATATATTATATACGCGCGAGAAGCATGCTGCTGTTCAACAACAATATTCATATGTACTGCGATATACATATATATATATGTATATAGAGCTCCTTATTGTACATGTACATCCTTACAGGAAGGATACGTTTCCAAGAAGGGCGAAATTTAAGCTTCAAGAAGAAGATATGTTTTAATTTAGTTTGAATTTTTTTCTCTCGTCCTTTTGTTGTTGCTATATATTTATCCTTTTAAGGATTCATCTTAATTTTTATATTTTTTTGCTTGTTTGTGTTGTCGAAAAGACTTGTGTACATTCTTTACTATATATGAATCATAGACGGTACTCGAACGATTGTGATGCATGTGTTTCCTTTTTCAAGTTTCTAGATATATACAACATATACATATAATGCTACCTATATATACCACATGTACCACATATAACATGCCAGGCAATTTCAAGACTTTCATCAAGCACGTTTCAACTTAATTATGAAGGCTTATCATTAAATCCAGGACCCCCATCTATCTACCGCACCCTACTACAAAAAAAATACATATATACAGTATGAAACCCTCCACCTTTTCTATGTACATATTTAGATTTATATATATATATATATATATATATATATATATATATATATATATATATATATATATAAATGCTATATATCCTATGTTTCCCTGTTTATGACGTGCCAAGTGCGTTTTGCATAACAGACACCTTTCTTACACGTAATTTTCATAGGAATTATGTGTGTTTTGACTAGGTCCTTACGTATGTTGCATGTGATGTTTCCTTTTATTTTGTTGTTGCTGCTGTCGTTTTTGTTTTGTGTGTTGCTTGATGTTATCATATCTTTTTTTCCTTTTCCTGGCCACCTTACCACACCCCAGCAGCAACCCCCTACCCTAACCCGAGAGATACATTTCTTCTACATTTTAATCCCATACATTTTCTTTTTCTTTCTTATTTTTTGTCCAGAGATATTTGATATGTAAATGTGTTTTATTAGCAATATTATTAATAATTAACCAAGAACCGAGGGCTGGAATGCTACTGGTGCCGAAAGGGTAAACGAGAAAAACCTTTACGAAAGCGCATGTGTCCACAGTATGTGTTTGGATTGATTTTAGATCGGCGGATATTGTAAAAAGTATTGGTGTCTGCTACTCAAATCTGATTCCCTGATATTGTTCCTATAGCAAACTGCCCACAAAAAGAAAAAGAAATTAAATTTAGTTCCCATGCCCAATTGCCCTAATACCCACTCACCTCCAAAATCTAGGACTGTCTTAGCAGACAGAAAGCCGATTCTATATGAAAGGCGACAAGAGTTTTACGCATGCTCTCTGAGAGCCTTGATTAGGCCAATTTTTATATACAATTAGGGCTTTATTAACAATTAGGACAGTGGGAATTATGTTTAGCCCCAGACATATAATGCATTATTATTTGCCCAACCAATTTAGCAACGAAAAAAAAATCCCTTTCTTCTTTCATTCTTCTTACACATATTTTCACTCTATTTTTATGCTATAAGTGCGGCTTATCATTGTGTTTAGCTCTGTTCTTGTTCCTTGTTATCCCTCAGAGCTCCGGCAATGCCCACCACCGCCTATCTGATGGTCTGTATGTATATATATCCCTGTGGTGGCGGCATCAAGCATGGCTGGCTACCCTACACATCCCCGGCCCGGACTCGCACTCAAAATTTGCATTATAACAGGACTTAAGTACGAAGTTTTTAATGCCTCTAAAATGGGATCCTCATCCTTAATAGAGCCAGAGTACAAACAACTCCGGCTATTATCCTCTAAGTATCCACCTATTATAAGAGCATTTTAATTTACTTGAGTGTTGCCAGCTTAAAGTATATTACCTTCAAGTACAAATCCACGCTGTAATACAATAGAATAGCGCCACATCCCCCCCGCCACCCCCCCCCATCTCGTCCTCGTATCTTCCTGTCCCGGCCCAGTCCTATCCACTCTGACCCACTAAGACGGCACACGGTATGGCATCCCTTAAAGAGTAGTGGAGGCTTGAAGAGGTTGTTTTTGTATTTCTTAAAAAAATAGTAATAATAATAATAATTGTGGTAGTAGTAATAATAATAATAAAGGGGATGAAGTTGAAGAAAAGGGGAAACCATTTCACTTTCTTGAAGGAAGCGTACAAAACTTTTAAGACCCTTAACAAAGTTTTTCTAGTAAATGGCGGTTCCGGGGGTGAATTGCAGGGATAAAAGCGATTACACAAACATATCCTTTGCGCAAACACACACACACATATACAATACATTAGCTATTATTCAAGTAATTTCAATAACTGAGGGTAATTATTTGCTAGTTCATGTTTTCAGAAATTATTAATTAGTATTGCATATGTATGAGTGTGTGTGTGGCGGTCGTGTATATGCCTCAATTCAAGGACTACAGCTATATAGCCTATATTATAGGGGAGCATAGCGAATTGCGGCAACTTTATTAATACGTCAAATGTTATAATTATGAATAGTATACAATAGTAGTTATACATATATGAAAACGGGGAGATAGATAGCGAAAAGGGTTAGCGAAAATGTTCACCTTTTAAAATGAGCTCGTTAATGATCATTAATTAAGTGTAGTATAACTGTTTAAGTTGTTTTAATTAATTGCTAAAATTGTGTTTATAATGTTCTTGAATAAATTGATATATTACACTCACATACACACACACATGATTGAATGTTAAATGCGAAAAAGGAGAAGGTTGAGGTTACTCTTGAGCAATGATTATACATGATTATTTCTTTGATTTGTTTATTAAAATTTTAAGGAGACTTAATTGCTTGCGCGCTTGTGTTGTCAAAGCCCAAATATAATTGGTGTTTAAATGTTTGCATTCCACATTAGACTAGAAATATTACGCTATTTAAAAAAGGTTCTATACTTCATGTTTATATGATTAAACAGAAATCCAAGCAACAGGGAATGGGCAGAGACACTCCTGTGAGGAGATTTCCGCTTTTATTACAAAAGGAAAAATTATCTCTGGGCGATCAATAGCTTCTAACCTTTCCAAATATCCGCAGAAATAAGGTGCAGGCGCAAATATGATTTTAATATTAAACACAATCTTAACCTAACTCCTTATTGTGCATCTTCAATTGATTATTATGATTTTTTTTATTATTACCCTTTTATTACCATTTTATTACCCTTTGATTATGGTTTTATTACTCTTTTTTTACCCTGTATATGTATACAACAGTCAACAAATTAACCAACTAAATTATTTACCTCGTGATTTTTCCTCACTTGACTTTTACAGCGGTAAGCTATGCTGATTGTCGTGTTCCAGTTATAGCTTTTAAACTTTAAGACATATACAATATACATATTTATACAAAATCTTGTTAGCCTTACCTTAAAATATATAATATTACGCCATAAGAAATTCGCCTTGAATGAGAAAAAAACATTTTCCCTTTTCACTTAGTTCACTGAAAAGTATGTAGCTGCCGCCGGCACTAACAACATATAATGCGACATACATATATCCGTGCGTATATGTGACTGTACGTGTACAATTCTTTATACTTCTCTCCTATCATATGCGAGACTCTAGCTTACATTTTATCCTCGTCTATAACACAAAAAAAAACAAGAAAAGAGGAAGAGTATCTCGAATCTACTAAAGAATCAACAACAACAACAATGCATAAAAAAATATAATATAGAATATCCTTTTATAGGAGGGATACTGGCAGGACACTGGCTATATACTGACTGAATGAATATCCTTTCCACAGCCCATCCCGCTTCTAGTTCAGTCCATCCGCTTTAGCCACCACAACAGGCCATTTTCACAATTTTTTTTACCCATTGAAAAGGATAAATATGAAAGTTACTCCTTTCAGTATATCCTCTGGACTTTTATCCTCTCTATAGTCCCCTGCCCGCCTCTCGTCTCCTTTTCACTGATATTTTTATATCCTTTTGAATATGCATCTAGCCTACAATAGAGAATGCCATGCAACATAAAACTGGGTCATATTCAAAATTGCCTTCGTCCCTACCTCTCTTCACCAAATCCCCATCTCCCAGGCGATCATCCTTTATTTTTTTCCTGTCTGTGATTTTTGTGCCCCGGTTTAATTTTGGAGCCTTTTCAGGTGCTAATTGAACATTTCACGTGTGATTTTTAACCACGGAGAATTGTGTACGCGGAGATTCTGGTTGGCAGTTGATGGGGTTTCATATATAGGGTGATAGCGATGAATGTACACGTATGTACATATGTATATGTATGTGATAAAATAAAACGTTGTGCACAATTGATCAATTGCCATATATACATATATGTATACATATATGTACATCTATTTCTGTAAAGTGAAGAGGAGAAATAGAGATATGGATTTTCGTTTCGTGTGTCATACTCATTTCATTTTATTGAGAAATTGAATTTACCCTTGAAATATTACTTTCAAAATCGCTGATCCGTTAAATTTCCTGTCAACCTTGTCTTTTTTACACTTCTCCCCATCTAACACAAGCTCTTGCCAGAAAAAAACGACAAATAATAATCAATACCGGTGTAAAAATAAATAAGTTGGTTAATTTTTTTTAAAACGCGGTAATAAAAGGGTAATAAAAAGGTAATAAAAGGGTAATAATACAAAATATAAAAAAAATCAATTTAATTAGCGCATTAAAGGACTAGGTTAAGATTGTGTTTAATATTAAAACAAACCAGCAGACATGCTGCTACTTGCCTTACCGCAATCCTACCCTCCTACAATATTGTGGCATTATAGTCGGCCAAGAACAATCTTTAAGTCATATTTCTGTATTCTTTGCTAAGCAGTCTAGAGAGGCTTTCGTACAGCTCATGATACACTTAAAATACATCTTTTTCTGATCATAACAGGGAGCCCCCAGTCTGGGCTATTCCCTGTATGAACAATGAAGGGATTTCTTTAAATAATTTTGTTTTCCTTAAGAAAATTGTGAAATATGATCTAAAAATTTCCATAACCTTGTGAGGAGTCTGTTGTTACTCAATTATAAAACAAAATCCTTATATTCAATTACAAATTGTTTATGGAGGTATTTTTATATATATCTTCTTTATTTGCCAACATAGTGAGAGGAAGTAGAGGGTAGAGTAGAATGGGAACATTAAAAAAATGTTAGAAACATAATTCGGAAACTCCACACAAAACAATAATTGCCCCGAATCATCATTACTGAAGCTTTCTGCCGTTTGTTTTTAATTTGTTACTTGTTATATTCATCGCTGTGTGGTTGGGGGCGGGGGGGAGGGATGATATTATATTTCGACATATTCACGAATAAAATTTAATATATATTTTTTATCACATAAAAAAAATTAGATTATGGGGATGAATTTACATAGCCTTATCGATTTTAATAAACTTAAATCATCTGTGCTGAAGAACCGCACCCATCAGACGTACTATACCACCGTAATTCCGTAACAGAGGTTCCTATGACATTTTCATTTGGTATACTGCAAAGGGAGATCGGGCTTTTGCCGAAGTTGTACGCACCTGGTCAAGTCGAGTACACACTGAGCCTATTTCCTGCCAGCCAGGTCTTATTCTGAACATAATGCTGAACTGGACAATCGAAGAAAGGGCTACAAAGCTTTCTATTCTAAGAAGGTCTGCTCTTTTGTCTCTCTTCCGACGGAAATAACTGAACGTAATTCTCGATCGGCTGCCATCTAATTTATACTTCAGGAAGCAGGGGTTCTGCACCGCCCTTCGGCTGAGTTAATTCGTACAAAGTATTTTACCTATTCCATAGCACCAAAATTGTAATAACATTTCGTACAAAAGCATGAAAAAGCTAATAAAGGGGTAATAAAAGGGCAATAAAAGGGTAATAAAAATTCCTTTGAGTATTTTTCTCTGTTTATTACTTGCGCTCTAAACCCGACAAGGACCATGACTGCTCCAAATCGGAGTCATGTGTGGGGAGTTGGAGTTTTTTTTATGGGCGTCGCCTAATCTCCAAAAATGCTACTGGCTACCTTGCCAGTGTCTCCCAGGCAGAACTTCTGATAAACCTTGTTAGAAATACAGTCTCACACCCAGTCAGTCCAGGAGCCAAAGATCATCCTGTTTTTAGATAGTCAAGTGGCCACATCAAGGCATTACTTGTCGAAATTTGCCCGGTCGCCCCCGGCTTTTCTGGTCCGCTACTATGGGGGTGGCCCAAACACTAGCGAACCAAGAAATATGTTTTGATATTAAATTTGCTTTTTTTTTAATTTTCTAAAAGAAAAAGTTTTTATATTAAAAAATGTTTTTTTTTTTGTAGAGTATCTGAATGGAGAAAGTTCTGTGTGTTGCTCTAGCATCAAGTAGCATCCTCAATGCAGTATTTAACATGTAAGATTGATGAGTTTGTAATTTCGTACAAATTTCTCACAATGGAATACAATATACCAAGACGCGAGCATGTCTATATACATATCTATAGCCACCATTCTAAGAGGAATGTATAGCAGGGTTAAAATAAGGAGGAGATATGAGAGATAAAATAGAGACAAGCGAAGTGTATATGTATCTTTGCCAAGATTTGTTAGGTTTTCTGTTTATACTATATTACATCCAGTACATTCTGTTCTTGCTTTTAAATCTTCTATATTTTCTGCTAAGCCAAATAGTAGAGATGGGGTGTAGCACTAGCCAAAACTATATTTATATATATGTATATAGATAGGTAGATAGTGAAGAACGAACTATGCTCTGTGCTTCTGTACAATTCCCTTCAACTAATTTCATTCACTCAAAATGTGCTGCTATCCTTGAAGATGGGTTGATTGTATGGCTGGATAAAATATGATGGGTGGGAAGGGCGGTTTGGTGGGGGTTTGTTGAGGGGGGTAAGGCGAGAGTCATGCAAACAGTATAAGTGGTAGAAATTACATATCTAAAGCAGCCTTAATACAAAATATCCAAAGCGCCACTTACATGTCTCCAAGCTGGTTAAACACTCTGCTATGGCTGGGAGAGGGAAAGAACAAGTTGGAACATGTGAGAATTGAAAATGTGGGTAAAAGACAAGATTTTATATGCACTGTATCCCACCAACCCCCCTATGTATATGTATATACCACACGTAATCAGATATAAACTATGTGGGAATAGTGTATAGCAGCAATTAAAACGTGAATCCTTATTCCTGCTGTCTTACAGTGATTGTTTCACCCACATACGTTACCCAAAAAAAATACGTTGGTTTAGAGCACACACGTGTATAAAATACAATCTCACCTTCAACATTTTAACTTTTAACCCCATGCACACATAGCCAAGAACCATCGAAGCTGAAAAAAATAAATAAAAGAATTAAAGTACTTTTCTTACCCCAAAAAGGAAAGAAGGATTTCTTCCACCCCTAATTTTTTTTTGCCTGTAAAAAGAAGAAGAAGAATATGTACTGAAAAGTGCGCATTCTCCTGAAATGTGTTGAAAAGAGTTAATTACACGTTAGATTACCCTTAAGGATTAGCGAAAAGGAGCACATAAGGTGGTGTAATGGTATAAAAGTATGAAAAACAAAATTACAAATGAAAAGAAACAAAAAAACGAAACGGTACAAAGTGTGGAACAAGAGAACCACTTTAGGTGAAATGTTTGAAAGAAATTAAAATTTTAATCAAGAACAATTTCGTCTCGCCTTGAGATTTTTTTCCCCGATTAAGTTAAATTAAATTTAATTTCACTTTTCTTTGGTACAATATTGTGTGAGAGGTATCAAATTTTTTTTTGTGAATTCAACTGGCCAACTTCGTAAAGTTGCAGCCCAACACCAAGCGTTACAGGTTTCTTGAGGAACCGAACCACCCTGAGGCAAAGCGTAGTAGGAAAAGTAACATTCTACTTTCTCCTTCTGCTAAGACCTATAGCCAAGTGCTAAAAGGTTAGATCGAAAGAAAGCGGACTTCACGGATGATAAACAAACAAAACAAATGTCACTTCAACCCAATTTTAACTCAACCCCCGAATATGAGGCGAATATCAACTCGATCCAGGTAGGAGAGCTGAGTTGGGTTGAGTGGACCCAGTTTCAACTCGACATCCGTTTATGACTGGGTTGAACCCAAGTTGGACCTGGACTCAACCCGCGAATATGAGACGAAATATCAACTCGATCCAGGTAGGAGAGCTGAGTTGGGTTGATTCGACCCAGTTTCAACTCGACATCCGTTTATGACTGGGCTGAACCCAAGTTGGACCTGGGTTGAACCTAGTCATAAACGGGATATTAATCCCTCATGTGACATAGGGCGGACAGTTGCCCTCCAGCGGGCTCCCTTTTGCGCGACAGCTCGCAGTTCTGACCAGGATCTCCCAGTTGTTGCGGCCTCTGCTAATAGGGTTCTCCCTCGACTTGGATGGCATCGAAATAAAAAAATCTCATGTTGGCGTAGTCAGTCAGTTTACCTGAAGAGGGCGACAGGAAATATAGTACATGCATGACTTTTTATATTGCTCTATAAAATTGGGAAACTTTTTGTTTATTTTATTTTTTATTTTATTTTATTTTATTTCATCAATTTTAAACCGATTTGAAGAAGTTTCAATTTATTTTTGCTCTTCTTCTACGAGAGTCTTTTTGTACAATTTTTTTTTGTTTTTGTATTTGAAACTCTCGTCCGTGTATAATACTCTGTGAAAGGTCCTTAAAAAAGGACGAGAGCTTCTCTTCTTTTTTGACTTCTTCACAATTTTTTTCCCTCTTCTTATTCTTAGTCAATTTGTTAACTTTTTTACGGCTTCAAGTTTTAACTTTACTCTGTTATTTTTTTTTTTGTGTTTGTTATATTTTGTTGTTTTTTTTTCCTTGCTCTTGTCAAATAGTAATGATACGAGTAAAGAGTTGGGCTTGATCCATTTAGAAAGTTTATTTTCTTTTTTTTTATTGGTAAGGGATGATGGTTAGGGTGATGATGATGATGGGTGGAGGGAGAAAGGCTTAGGGAGAAGGAAGCAGAATTTAGTTTTTTTTCTTCTTATTTGTTTTGTTTTTTTTTTTTTATTATCATTTTCATTTCGAATGTGATTTTTATGTTTAAATAAAATTGGTAGAGAAGAAAAGGAAATATCTGTCTAGTATGTACATATATACATACTCTCACGGGAGAGTTTTTTTTTATTTTAAATTGGAAATTATATACATATATGTACGAGTGTATAGCTCTAAGATCCGGAGCTGAGTATTATAGGTATAACTGGCTAGGACAACATTCTGGAGTGATATCCCCTATATATTGCTTGAAAATTCTATCTAATTATACAAAAAATTTATATCACGTTAAAAACGCAAAAACCTTAGAATATAATCATTACTAATATTTGAATAGATTGGGCCATCGGATTTTGTATAAAAAACAAAACTATTGTTTTATTTCGTTTATAAAAAAAAAAACACACACACACACACAAACAAAATTCATATTGCAAATATTCTTGATACTCGGTGAGAATCATGCTCTTTCAGCCTAAATTGAATGAAATTTTAATAATTAACACTCGTTATGATTCTCTCGCAGTGAAAATCGTCGCGCTGCCACCAATTTTTGTATATCCCACTAGCATATAAGAACTATATCTCTTTTTCGCCCTCTCTCTCTCTTCTTTATACATTTCTCTGAAAATATCATTTTAGAGCCTCCTTCGTAAACACACAGTTACAATTCTACACCCATTTACTCATCTTAAAGCCAACCACCCCACACACTCACTGTATCGCGCTTGTTCCTCCGGCCTACTCGTGCCCTTTGTCATTTACTGCTATAGCCCCACGCCATGCCACCCCCCAGCATTATTCTCTACCTTATATCCCCATTATTTTTGAATCTCATTTCATTTTATCGTGAATTTTCATTCTCCACTTGTGGAAATGGCCCTCATATGTGAAATGAGAAAAACGGGGGATTCCCCGGGAACACAAAATCCTTTTCATACCACAAGGAAATTTTTATCAATTTTTGTTGATTCTTTTTTAAGATTTTTTTTTATTCCTGTTTGGAGTTTTGATATGTTTTTTTAAAATGCTTAAATACTCCCATTTTGTAGGTAGAAAATTTAAAAACAATATATTACCTTTCTGCACAACTCACACGGCTATATTCGAGGCTACAACACAGCGATCGGACTCTGGGCTCTGAAAGAAACGGCTCCTGATTGCGGGAATGTTGCTATAAATTAAATAACATTTTCGGATAAAAGAAAACAATACTTTTAGGGTTGCCACAATAGCTCCAAACATATATTACGCAATATTGCGCAATATTATCATACCAAAGGAAAAACCTTAATTAATATACAAAAATGGATAGTAATGTCGCTTTAATGCATACATACATAAGCGCAAAACAAAATAATTTCATTTTTGTTAACTTTTAAAGGTATCTATACTCATGTATAGAGTCCCATCGCAAGAGCTTTTGGTAGCCAAAAGATAAGAACAAACCAACCACAAAAAAAATACCATTCATTCATTTCACTTCTACCGTGACCCCATTTCTTCAGTTGTGTATATGTATATAATTTGTGTTGAATGAAAATTATTTGCAGGTAATGTAATTAGATAATGCCCGCAAATTAAAAGATTTCCACCACCCCACCTGAAGTAGGATGAGAAACCGTGAGAAACTGTAACCGTGTCGTTGCCTACATTCTCTCAATCTGGTTATGTCCTTGTATATGTATATATAAAAGTATAAATATTTTTATATAACTATGTATGGTTATATATATAAATATACATTATATTTTGTGTATGTGCGAAGAAAGATTCCAGCGGTCATGCAAAATTAATGGATTTCCTGCTACTTGCGACTTTATGCTATTGTGAAAAAAAGGGAAAACCAGAAACAGCCAAAAACCGACAACAGACAACCAAAATAAATAACAAAACAAAACAAAAGGACTTCCCTTATATATACATACATATAATATTGTGACTCATGCTGCCTTTATATACACGAGTATACACATTTATTTATATTCCTGTGATGTTTCTTTAACTGAGGAAAAGGTTGATTTTTTGATTTACCTTAAGTGGTTCGTTGAGTTATTACCTGAGATTTACCTTTTATATAATTTTTTTTTCGCTCCCTCCGCCCCTCTTTCTTACCACCGCTGCTCCTCTGTCGCACCTTCACCTTCATCTTTTCTTTGGCCAAGTTAATCTTCAATTAAATAAACAGCACCTTAAGCCACATAACTGATATTATAAAGGTAACAGAGGTTGTGTGTGGCTCAGAATGAAGTGGGTCGATGATTGAGTAGTAGTAGATGGTCGTCGGGTGATAAGCCGAGGTAAAATTTGTACATAAGCAGGGTGATCGTGAATTAATAATATACTATTATCGCTGCGAGCGGGGGAAACATACTATAGGCTGGTGTATAGCAGCAGAACACTAGATTATATGTATGAAGATTGTTGGTATAATACTGACTTGTAACTCCACCATATAATATCTTTGTCCATTGGCTGTTGCGTATAGCATTCTTGTCAGTTATGAGAGTGGCGTAAGCATAATGAATATAACCTTGAGAATTTCACATTAGGGGAAGAGATTACTGAAGCTGTATGATGAGTATCTGAGTACTTAAGCTTAAGGCGTCCTACTCCGGACGCCATTCTATCAGCGGACGTTTGGGGTCTCTTCCACCGTCGCGGTCCCGGTTCCTATTTGCTCATACGAGTTTTATGTTCTTCACAATATCTATGTTATGATATTTCTCGTAGATCTCGGCGTCGTATAATCTCCGGAATCGTCCTTCCGAATTTTGCAATTGGTTTGCTACTCCAATGAATTCTATAACACGGGAAGCGCGTGAAACAGTGCATGGGCTGAAGCCACACTTGGATAAACCTATGATTTTTGTAGCGTATGGCGCTATTCTATATTGTAGGATAGCAGAGAATATCTTATACAATATACTCAACAACGCTAAACCGCGATTATTAGGGCACGCTGTGATATGTATCGGGCAGAGGCTGCCTTTATCCAGTCTTCTGGCATCGCTAACTTCTTTCATGCTTGCACAATAAATTCATGTCTCGCGTGATCTTGTGTAGCCCCTTCATATTTAACCAACTGCGAGGCGATGCCGGAAGCCGCTAACTTCTTTCAAGCTTATTGGTGGCAGCGGTAGGATTATCCCTAGGTATTGCTACAGCTAACTTCCTTCAAGCATTGTGGTGGCAGCGGTAGGATTATCATCAGATATTGAAGGAGCCTACAATTGCTCAGTTATTAAAGTGCACCTCCCATCGCTCAAAGCCAGTCCCGCGTGGGATACCAAAACATATTTTATGTGAGTCCCACAAAAGGTATTGGTGGGTACCATGGCATACTTAAATAATTATATAATAAAAGACTAGTACTGCCAAAAAAAACGAGTAGTCGTTATCCATAACAATCAAGATTTCATTCATCGCCGAAAGGGTTTTGTGACAATGCATTGGGGTTGAAAGATACTTTATGAAAACATCATAATCTTGTATTCGTTTTTTTAGATCATTATATTTTTCTCTGGCTATTGTGAATCCATTTCTCTCTCTCATGAGAAAAGCTCATGAAAATTCATGAAAAGCTATGAAAATTCCAAAAAATAAATTCACAATAAAAACCTGAACACGTAGAAAATTATCCAACCATACTTCTCCTTCAGCCACCCATAGAAACGGAATAAGTTTTTGCATTTTTGCACACACAAAAGGACACTTTCCAGGATATAATGATATCAAAAAAAAAAAGGTTCAATGACAGCGAAAAGCTTCACTCATGGAGTCGGCGAGCAGGACACAATGCCATTGTTGAACTGCATAATGGTAGAAATATCGACGCGTTATTAACCGAATAATAAAAGATGGTAATTGGATTATTTATATTTTTTTGGTGCGTTATTAAATAAATTTTTCGGAAAATTGAATTAAATTGATTTTTTATGTTCCTCTTTGCCTCCCTGTCTCTCTATCTCTCTATTGTGTGTATCTCCGCCCGCATTTAAAAAAAAATGTATTTGGGTTATTGATGAAGTTTTTAATTGCTGCGAGCCATCGCGTTTTATATTCGACTACTTCATTTGCCCCCCCCCCCCTCCATGGAGATAGAAATACCGAAAAAACAATGATAAAATAAGCACACACACACACCCCCACACATTTCCAACATAACTCATATGATATGTATTCGTACGGTGGTTATGGATATTTTTCTATTTTGTTTTCAGCGTTGGGGGTGCCATAATATCCACCCCCCATTCATAAATCAAATTTAGAAAAGAGCTTCACAACCTTTTGTATTATATTGTTTGTTCTATTGTCAGGGGAGAGTTTTTTTGATCCATACATAAATATTTTCTTGACAACATAATTACAAAACAAAATCGTAATTAACTCCCCCGATCCATATATAACAACAACATCACCATTATTATCATCATCATCATTATCATCATCATCGTCGTAGTCGTCATAACATTAATACAAGATAGGCTAGGAGAGTGTATTTATATGTATGTTGATTAATTCATTTTTTATTCCCCCTTCATTGTAGGATTTGTTTAGATTGTTTTTCTGTATAATTTTAATTGTGTGTGTATAGTCTCCTTCTCATTGTCCTCATTGTTCGTTGCTCTCTTCAACGATTTATTAGCCTTCGACTACTTACGTGATATACAAACATGCACAGGTACTGGGTCCGCGACTACTCGCTTAGCTTATTCTACTACACTCCCATACGTCATATTTGCATATATGTAGGCTAGACCGCCGCTTAGCCGGCCGCTGTTCTAGTCTAGTCGGTCTAGTCTGGTATAACTAGTACCTTCAAAATGTTGCATATGAGTTCGTCTAAGCTTTTTACAGAGTTGCTGTCTAACTTCCTTTTACCAACTCAGACAGGCCTGGGAATTTGTTGCTGTTTTGCCTCTTTTTTTACAGCTGTTCGCACACCTCTTATTCAGGTTCGGTAGTGGTTATTTTCTATATTGAAACATTATCGACTAGAGAGTCATAGTTTTCCCCTATGGGAGATTTGGATTCAATAACTTTTGAAAACTTACTTGAAAACTACCAAGCATTCACGGACACAGACGCTCAAAATGTTTGGATCTCATACCGCTGTCTTGTTAGGAGAAAGTTTCTTAACACATGCCTTATACAAGAAGTCCTCTTAATGGCTACTCTTTAAAAAGTTCGAGTTCCTGTCAGTGGCTATGATGCACAGTTCAATGAAGATTTTCGCCTTTTAAACATATTATCGAAACTAGTTAAGAAATACTCAAATTGGACATTGGGTATATGCACAGAAATATCGCCGTGCACGAGTCAATGCATTGATCAATTCTAACTGTCAATTGTTAGTTGATAGCCCAATGAAGGGAGTAGGTACTCGGGCACTTTGGAATGGGAAAAAACCCGTTTGAGTGGTTTGCGACCAAGATGATTAAGAAGTTTATTAAAAGATGTTAATTACCCATTATTAGTGATTAATTACCCATTACCAGATAATAAAATCCATTAAGTGGACTTTTTAATGATATTAATAAGATTGGTAGTAAACCGACCAAATGCATTTTTTCTTCCGACGCTAAAGAGCTCCAGTACCTTCTGAAGAGGATCAGTGTAAAGTTTGCGAGATTGATCACCCTCGCCTAGCCTATCAACTGACAATTGACGTAAGAATTGAGTCAATGTATTGAGCCGTGTATAATCTGCCTTACCCATATCACCATACATAATAATGATAAAAGATATATCGCAAAGGTTGATTGAGATTCAGATTCCTTTCTTTCTTCCATGCGGTTGTATAACTACTACTGTGTGTACTCATAAAGAAATATATTTCTATCCACAATCACACAAACAAAAATTGAACCCAATCCCACCCCCCAAACCGTCAAAAAATAAGGATGAAAGCCACCACCACCAGCCACCCTCCATCGCTCACTCGTATCCACCATTTCTGGCTATGCCCCATGGCTGCTGCTGCTGGACCGTTGAATATACACCCGTTCCCCCTTCCGTCCACCGTTCATGTGGTTATTCGAGCAATTTCACTTTATGGCATTTGTGTGTTAGAAGAAGGATCTGATCTGCCAGTTTTATCCAACTGTGTGTTTTCTAGGATAAAAATGAGAAAAGGACTAGGGGAAAAACTTAGTATAAAACTGTGGCGTTAACCATCTCTCCTCTTTTGCACAAGCACAGTTTATTTAATTTTCTTCTTTCACAAGCTAGTAGAAACAACACTTTGTCTTACTTCATTTTTATATTTTGCATGTGTATTTGTGTGTGTGTGATTGTGGCTTTTATTCTTTCCCAGTTAATGTCCTGGGAATTATGATTTTTTATTCCCTGGTGGTAAATTTGTTTATTAATCCATTTAAATTTGACTTAATCCAACCGTTTAGTTACTCTCTCATTTTCGTTCTATTTTTTTTATTCCACTTTCCTTTTTGCCATTTGTATGCTTCTTTTCACGCTTGATGTATTTTTTTTTGTATTTTACCGCAGTCCTATGGTAAAAAAAAGTAAAAAAATAACACCACCACCTTAAAAAAAAGGGAAAAAATGTTGGCGATTTTCTTCAGATGTTGGTTATACCGCATAATCTATTCGCTTAGTCTAAAAATTTAGGTAACAAATTGCGCCCAGGATAACACAAAAAAAACCAAAAAAAAATAAGAAAAAAGTAAAAAAAAAAGATTTCTTTCCTTCCCTGATTCTAATCTTTCGAGGGTGGTTTTCCTTTTTCTCCGGCGCTATCCTTTATCATCTCCTTTCATTTGTTCATTCGTTATTTCATTCTTACTTTAAAGGAAAATGACAGAGCGACTTTTATGCTATATTCGCTGCTCCCCTGTATTTTTTCTGGAGTCGAGTGTGGTGGAAAGGGGTTTCTGGCTGGTCCTTCCCCAAGCATTTTATAAGTCAAAAGTGCTAAGGTTATATTCTGAGAGATGATGTATTCTATGCGGAAAGGGTAATAATAAGATAAAATCTGTAAAGATAGAATAGGACTTCTTTCACGTTTCTTCTTCTTTTTTTTCTTATTTATTTTGTTAACGAAAAAGGAAGTAGCGAAGGGCCAGGATATAAAGTTTTCTTTTTTTTAGTTCAACTTAACAGAGGTGGCTTATGTGTGTCTGTGTGTGTGTGGGTATGTGGGTGTGAAATTTCCATTTATTACATTTTTACTGGTAATATTTTTTAAGAGAATTTACTAAAAAAAAAAGAAAATTAGATTGAAGTTTTTAAACGTAGTTTTTTTATCAAATAATATCCTACACAAATCTCTGCATCATATCAAAAAATGACGTTACTAAACGCACTGTGGTTGTAAGTAAAGCGAGTCTGTCAATGCTATTTAAAAATAAAAAAAACAATCGCGCCATCTTGTTCGAAAAGTCAACACAGCAAAACTGTCATTTTACATTTGACAAGTGACATTTGACAGCTCTATGACATTTGACAAAAGTGTAACTAGAAGATCAGAATTGGCCGCCTAGAGATCATGCGATATTACGCCTCCTTTGGGCTACAGTTGAAAATCTGGTTATTGGCCAAATATACCACTCAAAATGCTCCGAACGCGTCATTGAAAATTGGAACAGAATGGACCATATTAGTAGAAGTAATGTTGGTCTAAGGATCGGTCTGCAAGCGCACGACTCCTTGATTGGACGGGTCAAGACGGGTGGTCCCAAACACAGCACAACCATATAGACACTATTTTTTCATCATTTTCTTCCTCTTTCCTCTAGTCCTTTATCAAAAAGAAATAATAAAAAAAAGAAAGAAAGCTGTTGTTGAAGACCACAAAAACGGAAAAAAATTATTAAAAAAAATGTTCCCCTTTTTTTCAAGCATCCTTTTACGTTTCGTTTTTTTTTTGTTTTATTTATCCACCTAACCACCCGCGAAGAAAAGAAAGCATGGAGCTAATCGCGTGTAGCAAATGGACCAATTTTATAGGAATTGGAAAATACTCCCTCATCTACCATTTCTCCTTATACAATATACACTTAACAATATCCTCAAGGACTTATTCGTTGTTTTGTTGTTGCTGTTGTTTTGTTTTTGTTTCTTGTCTAATGTGCAGCAATGTTACACACACAACCTTCAACGAAATGGAAAAATAAAAAAAAAATACACACACACCCCAAAATAAAAAATTGGCACACAAATCGTGAATGCAAAAAAAAAAGTTGATGAAAAAAAACAGAACAGAAAGAAAGGAACAAATCACACACACAAAAAAAATCTTTTCAAAAGGACAAAAGTTGGAAAGGAAATTTCGTTTTTTTTATTATTATAATTTCACAAGAATGGTGTGAGCGAAAATAGGTTTATTTTCTAAAAAAAAAAAAACAGAAGCACAGGGGTGGAATGCGGGTAATTCCCTGGTCCTTTCTTTTAGTACTTTAAAACATTGGGGTGGGGGAAGGGGACGAAAGGATTGGGAAACTCTCTGGAAAAGTAGAAAAATCAAAAACTAAACCACTTAAAAACAAACTTTTAATAATGTCCCCGCCCCCCGCCGTTCGCATCCTCAACGCGCCACTGCTGTTTTTTTAGAAGTTATGCCCGCCGCCTTTCGAACAAGAAAAGGGTTGTTTTTTTCACCCCCGAGAGTGGTTATTATGATATTATAAAAAACAAGGATTTAGCCCCAGTTGAATACAATAATCTTTAGTTTATGGATTTTCGTTTTTTGTAGCGCTGCTTATCTGTTCTTGTTTCTTGTGTAGCACGGCATAACAAAAATATATTCTTATCGAAATTTATTAAATCCCAAAACATATTTATAACAACCCCAAAAACAAAATTAAGTGGTTATGGTAAGACATCAAAACAATTTAAATAATCTGATGAGAGCAGGAACACACACCTCTGTGGTGGGCCCATCGGGGTGCTATAGTTGAACCGAAACTTGATAGTACACAACCATCATAAAGTCCATGTGGTAGCTAATTGGTCCTTGGTGTAGTGCGGCATTGAATCTCGGTAGCCTTGGGCCTTGATTAAGGCGCCTCCGACTACCATCTCCCAAAGGACCGTGGTTTAGCAAATAGTGATTACTAGAGGGCAATAAAAGGGTAATAAAAAGGTAATAAACGGGTAATAATACAAAACCTCAGCCTTAACACCGTCTTCTCACCTTGAATGTGGCCTACCAGGTGATGTTTATTAGGGGAGATTCCCAAAGCACATGGAAACAGCGATTTTGAGATTCCCATTTTTTTTGTGTCGCGGGCTCTAGCGTTACCTATGGCGAAGTAAGGCACCTGTCAGAGCGACAAAAAGTTACCCCGGTAAAAAAAACAATTGGTAATAATCCCCTTTTCCACTGCAATGCTTGCCAACTCAACTTTGTTTCTGAAATATCCCTAAACCGGATTTTCTCCTCCCAGCCCCCGTAAATCTTTCTGTACTTCATGAAAAACATACAGAAAAAAATCCCGACAAGAAGGTATCTCCTCTTGATACATTTAAAGAGTCTAATTATATATGTATGTATATATATGTATATATTTTATCAAGGGGTTAAATAATCCCCACTTTTCAATTTAACCCCTTCCCACCCCCACAAATAAAAAAATATGCTACAGTTCTAATTATGCCTCTTAATGGGTCAATTTTAATAGGGTGCTTGCTTATGCATCCTTTTGACTAAAAAAAACGGCGACGTCCTTTCCCTCCCCTCTCTTTTTTTATTCCCTTTGATCCCGCGCGCGGTTAACTTTGTGCCTGATTTAATTGGATTAGGATTATCTGCGTCGTTACCACCGTCGTCATCATCGTCATCATCATCATCATCATAGGAATCATCATTATTGGTGGGTTACGACGACGTGGCGGTATGATGTGATTGTTGGCAGAGGGCAGAAAGCAGAGGGTTGATTGCGGCAGCAGCGGCGGATCTGATTTCTAAACGAGATTCGATTTTTACTCTATGCTATGATATGACCGGTTGGCCAAAATCCCCTAGCCTTACCCCAAACCACTAAAGCACACCGCAAAAAGAAAATATATAGATATATCAAACTCTCTTCAATCTCTACGGTTTTCCGGCTACACTTTTCTCTATCCATCTACTCCTTCGCTTCCCTTAATGTCTTGAGAGTGATAAATTATTTTTTGTGCCTTTTTTCACCCCTAATCTAATTTTTCACGATGAAAATTGAGACTGGTTGTTTTGGGGGTTGTTTTTTTTTATTTTCGTTTTGCTATTATTATTGCACCCTTCTGAAACCAAAATAGAGATTCTATTTCTAATTTAGATCTCAAACCGCTCTACTTAATAGTTAAAGTCGGTATTTGGCTTAATAGGGGATGATTTAAATCTCCTAAAATACAATTTTCAATATCTCGAATACGAGATTACCTTTAATCCGAGATATTTCTAACAGACATAAACATCAACCAGTGTAAAATGGAGAACTGCGAAGAGCGAAGGACCCCCCTCCCATCCGCCACCTACAGGTGCGGCGTGATTGATAGTCAACAATGAATAGTATTTCTCTTAATTTTTTCTTTGACACAAGGAGATGCCTCAACTTCCATGTGAGTATGATCCGTATCGTTCTTTCTACAGCCTAGGTAAGCCATTTTATGAGTAGCCTGTCGTCCTCTGATGACAATTGATTTTATCTTTATAGCAAATCACATTTTTCCTTAGTTGTTTGTGTATGTAGGTTGAAGAAGGACGCGCTACGCCAATGTCCTACGGGCGGCCATATAATATCAGATAATGTATTGGCTCTGCAGTGTTACATCTCTCCATCTTCTAACAGTAATCTCCTTTTACTTCTTCTTCTTGAAATGGAAATCACACATTTGTCATTCGATTTCAATGTTTTCGTTTCATTTCACTCCACTCCACTCCATTTTTCTTTTTTTTTTGCAGATTTGTTTTGAATTTTATGAGCACATCCTTACACATCCTGTGACGAGTTACGAATTATTGCATATCGTAAAAGAAACGAAAGTTTAAAGTAGAATTTTTTGTATTATAAAAATGGAAGACAAAGTTTATAATGAGTTTTTTTTCTTCATACATCTTTTTGGGGGTATAAGGAAAATTTTGTTTGGCATTCCTTTTTCGTTAAAGGGCAAATATTCCTTAATGACTTAAAAAATGTCGTCCATATATTCCTGCGAGAATAGCAAGGCCAATACAAGTTCAAAAAGATACAGTTAGTAGTAGTAGTAGATAGTAGTAAATTGTAGTAGATAGTAGTAGATTAAATTGTAGCAGATATTAGTTGAGAGCAGGGGCTAGTAGTAGATAATAGCAACACCGACCTTGAGTAAAGGGAAATGAGCGGTCGCTCCCAAGGCCGGGGCGGTGCTACTATCTACTCCTATCTACTGCTAACCTCTACTATCTACTACAATTTAGTACTATCTAGGCGCCAGGTGGCAAGGGGCGCCAATATCAACACGAAAAACAATTCCAAGCGAAAATAAAATTTCGATGGCACCTTTTAAGGGTCGCGGGGCGGTGCGGAGCACACTTGCATTGTTTGTACACAGCAACTAAAGAGAACTCATACATATAAAATAAATACTCACCTAGAACCATGTATAGACCCAAAAACAAAACGGAAAAAAGAGCAAATAATAATAAAACATTACATAGCAAGCAACAAGAATCTAAAGAAAGCTCCATCCATTATGTCAGGTTAAAATTAATTGCTCTGATGGTAGTGTGTTATTTTCTGGCCCCTGTGAATTTGCTATACTGAACCAGCCAGCCACCCTCTATCGACCATTATTCAATAGGGGCACATGTGTTTCGCCCTTTTTGTATTACACAACAACCCCCACTTGGACAAGCAGCAAGCATTTTGTTGTATGTAATCTAACCCAAACCTAGTCTATCATATATTTGATATAGAGTATGACCCATGATGAAAACAGACGGTTTATACCAATATATAAATGGTAGACGAATAAGCAACAATATTACACACAGATTTTCGATCTTGTTATTAAAGATATTTTAGTTTGGAATATATCTATATTGTATAGAGAGAGAGATAGGGAGAAAAGGAGAAAGATATATAAAGAGATGGGGAGAGAGATAGAGAAAGTAGAAGTATAGAAGGAAGGTGGTAGAAATCAAGCGTGTTAGATATATACATATATACATAAAATTAAACGAAGCTAAATTCCAGTTACGCTACATTGTCCATAACAGAAATCATAACCAAGGGCGAGGTATTCTGATTAATTCCTGTCTATTCCACATGTGCCCCGGATGTCAGAACTTCCATGCACTTAACAATAAAACCAAACAATTCCACTACCCATATCCGCTGCTACTAAAGGTCCTCACATCAGATACACAGTATTTCTCTGGCCTGGATACACAGTACCAGTACAGAGCATAGTACAAACGCTACCTCTATTGTGTATACTCATCTTCTTTTGAACCCATTCATTTCACTCCATTCATGGCAACAATCATTTAACCAAACAATATTAACTTAAATCCAATTAATTCACCTCGATTGAGCCAGAAAAGAAACCAATCTAAATCTTGCTGTTCTCCTTGATCTTTGGCTATAGGTCTAAAGGAGTACACACCTGCCCTTAATTTAATGTAATTCTCATGCATTTCCAAAATTTCATGCACTATTATTTCCCATTTAATATGTGTATGTGTATATAAATGCATAATCCCTACAACTATGTTTGTGTGATATTGGACTAAGATGTCCATCGACCGCTACCTTTCCCTCCTGCTATTGGGATGTGTCTTTATGTCTCTATAGAGTAATACTCTATTTCTTTGGCGAGAGATTAGTTGTTAGATACAGATACAAAATCTTCGACAGATTTTGGGCAACACCACCCTCCCCCTCCCCCTCGCAATATTTCTCACATCAGCATCCTTAACATCGGTCCCAAGAATCTCCTCCTATACACTATATATGGTGCTTCTCTCTACTGATGACGAGACCCATCCAGGCCCATTTGTTTTTGGATGAATTTCAAGTGGAAAGAGGAGAAATTTTGTGTAGAGGGTATACCGGAGATTCCCTTCTTCAAATGCTAGTAACGTGGAGTTGATAGCTAGGATTAAAATCGATAATCCCGACGAGAATACACAATACATTACCCATAGCCCCTTTAAGGAGTGTTATGTCGTAGGCAACAGATCTATTTAACCAATTTCACCCTTATCTTAAATGAAATTACCGAAAACATAGGACTTAAAGGAAATTGGGGAAAGGATATAGGATAGAAATTCTTTCGAGTTATTGATTTATCGGCCCTTTAAAAAAAATGTCAATCTGTAGATGAAATTTCATTCGTTTCAATGGATGGTGTGTGTGTGTGTGGGTTTTTCCTTTTCTTAAGATGATAATGATGATGAGCCAGGGGGTGGATTCGGTGCACGGGGGTGCTTTCTCAAAGAAAAAAAGCACGCACACACACAAAGGAAAGTAAACATCCTACAATTTTTAGTAAAGGATATATACGAAAAATACTGGAGGTTCTACAACCTGGCACCTGGTACTGGCCTCTCGCCAATGTTTTCTTCACTGGTTCGGATTTTGAAAGTCAAAGAAAATGTCAGGAAGGCAGTGTTGAAGTTCAAGATCTCCCGAAGATGGTCTAGCTCAGACCGCCAGCTAACGGATGAAAGAAGAAAAAGTAGGTGTGGGGTCGGTTGAACCTGTGAACTAGGTCATTACCTTAAAACTCATAAATAATGTAATTAGATCAATTGATCGACCCAGTTTGATATAATTTCATGATTCTTTTTAGCTTAATCTTAGTTCTCAGTATCAACCCTAATTGAGTGTAGGGTTGGTTGAGGATTGTGCTCCTTTCTGTCAACTCGGATCACTTTTCCCGTTTAAAAAGGAGTAAGCTCAGACCGCGTCCCCTTGTTCCGGAGATCGTTATAGATATTGAGATTGATCTAGATCTGTGTTCCAGATATCTTGACTTGAGTTGTAACATTGATTATGGTCAGCCTATAGTACATAATCGTACCAGCTTATTGGGGATACGCCGACTTCTTTCATGGCTTTGTAGAATTTTACTCTGACTATGCTATTAAAGGCTGTGACTTAAAAAAACCTGTCATGAAACCCAAAATTAAATTACACTCCAAAAACAGCCCAGCTTAAATATAAAACAATGAATTCTCTCTCTCTGTCTCTACCCCCGTGAATTTGCATCAATTTAGATATTTCAGCTGTGATTGCAATTCCATAATTTACAAAATTTATCTTGTTATATCGATTACCACCTTTCAACAAATCACAATGTACCTACCAAAAAACATTATCGTGATTTTTGGTTTTAATGATAAAAATGCCACCAATTGACGTGTGTGTGTATAATTCACTTAACGCAAAAATGTATTTTCTGTGTGGCCAATTCATCGATGTACAACTACCACCCTCCGGCCATCACTTTTTAACCTCCACCATGTGTTAATTGACATTTTCATTGACTATATATGGAACGATGACGGCTCAAAAGCACAATTATTTTTGTTTTTTGCATCTCTCCAGGATTTATTTATGTCCTTTTTACGTGTAACATATATTTTTATTACTTATCAAATTGATTCATTATCAACATTCATTATCGCGGCGGGGGCTGGAATGGAAATTTTTATCGATAATATTTTTCTCATTCACCGTTATTTTATTTGTTATATTCCTGATTGACCAGAGTCTCACCATAAAAAAATAATCCTTGAAAAGTGTGTATTAACTTCGATTCCAGTTAAAAGCTTTATTTTTTATATTTTAAACAAGAAATCAAAATGAAATATGGTTTTTAATTGCATGAAAAATGAATGTGGGCAGCTGCGCTTTCTTCATTCATTAGTTTTGGTTCTGTAGTTAGTAGTTACTTTCTCTGACTTTGATTGGATTGCCGAACTTACGAGAGACAAAACGTTTATGATCAATTGAACTCGTCGCGTCAATTGAAATGCAGCAGTGATATAATTGATAATCTTTGGCAAATCAGCAAGGTTTCCAGACTAGTGGTCTGGGAATCTTGCGTATTGTGATTGTATGTCAACATGGTATAGTAGGCTCATGCTCTCAATTTTCTTCCAATAACCTAGTTTTTTTCTCCTGGAAGTTTCAGGTCACGCCGTGTTGGGGAAAAAATAGAAAATTATAGAACAAACAAAAAATTTAAAAGCAATCGCCCCAAAACAAAACAATCGTCAGTATCACACCACTTATATCAACACCACCAACATAAACAACAACAAACTAGGGGAAAGAACGAAGCAATACAACAAACAAACTCCCCAACAAACTTCACTCTCTTTTTCAGCTCTCTCTATATTTTTCTCACAATAATAAAAAAATATATATAGATATTTAAAACTTCCACATTCGGAGAACATTTTTGTTTTCGCTTAACAAACAACAAAAGTACAAGAGGCACTCCTAAAAGCGTGCACGTGACTTACCCTTTTTACAGAGCATTCATTATTTGAACCCACAGTAACACCCAACCCAACACCCAGACCAAACACCAACAACAACACCACACACCCAGACACCCACCACCCACCGGGCCATCTCGTTGTTTCACCAACCTTCCACAGAACAACGGAATTTCTGGTATAAACAAAAAATATACAGATGGACAGCTTTACTATATACATATAGTCCTGCATCCTGAGGACCTTATACGAGAATTGGATTAACTAGTCGAAATAGGTGCAAAAAAAAACAAAACACACACAGGAAAAAATGAGCAAAAGCCCGAACTAAATACAAATTCAGTATGCATTAAAAATATACACAACAAAAAAAAAGAGAGCACTTCCGAATATATACTATAGTATAGCCCAGGATATATTAGTTCATGAATTCAGAGGGAGCTTGGCGTTTTCTATACTATACACTTATGTAGAGGACCGCCCATGTGCATGCATTAAATGAAATTTTTGTTTAATCGATAAAACTTCCCTTATTTGAAATGATTGCATAGTATTATTGTTTCTTTTCGCTCAATCATTTCAGCAATTGAGTTGAGTTGAGTTCAGAGTTGATTCTGGTCAGTTGAAAAGTTCACCGTAGTGTCAGACTCCTACAGACTTAACTCACCCTCCATTTTTAGTTTGACGTTCCAGTCCAGGCCATATAAGAGCCGTTAAGGCATTACTTCAGCCTAGCGTTATCACCATGATCCGTAAAATAAGGGTCCCTCAAAGGTCCTCACTAGTACCGGAACAGTCTCCACCTCGCAGTGAATTTATCACATCAAAGGTTATCAATGCGCAACTCTTATGCACATCCACCTACTACTCTTGCTAAGCGCTCTGTAACTTTCCGACAAGCTGTCTTCTCTCTCGGCGTTTTGGAGTTATTTGTTATGGAAGTGTCTTATCTGACGCAGAGTCGACGAGAGTCGACCGAGTTGACGACAGAGTCGACCGAGTTGACGAAAGAGTCAGCCAACTCTCTCTCTCTGACTCTTTCGTCAACTCGGGCGACTCTGTCGTCAACTCGGTCGACTCTCGTCAACTCTGTCGTCGACTGTCGTCAACTCTGTCGTCGACTCTGCGTGCGATAAGACACTTCCATTTGTTATACATCACCCAGGAGGAGGCATATCGGTCTGTAGGCTGACAGGTCTCTTGGTGGCTTACCCGGCTTCGAGATAAGCAGAAGCTTTTGATGCATCCTCCAGTGCGTTGTGCGTTGTGACTACTCGGGCGAACCAAACTGGCTGCCGCTTTGTTGGTATACCGTTTACTGCAGGCACGAACAGGGTCTGTGGACATGGTACAGTGCAGCTAATCGTTTTGGAATCGCTTGCCCTTAATCTGCGACATCACTAGCCTGGGGGGTAGAACGTAAGGTGTTTCAATAGACCTCTTCATACAAATATTCGAGTGTTACAAAAATTTTCTATGAAGAGGTCGATTGAAACAACTAATGTGCTACCACCCCTGTTGGGCGCGATCTTTCATAAATAAAAATTAATAAAAAAAAAAAATACAGATTGGAAAATAAAATGTCTGTCACTTAAACACTCTTAGCAACTACTCCTTTCTCCACCCTGGTGTTTAACATGACCTTCACCAATACCAATTCGCTGTGATGATGTGAAATGTAATTTCCAGGCATACACTCTTTGATAGCTTTCGACAGTTTTAATTTAAAAATCATGATTGCAATTTCTATCAAGGTTCCACGCTTAACTGGAGTAATTTCTCTGTGTATATTGCAGACACGTTAATGATATATTTTGTTGTTTTTGTTATTTGTTGTTTTAAATACCTACCATCCCTCCCCCGCCGCTTCTTTCGTAGTCAGTCGACGTCGCTGTCGTTGGAGGAGAAATGATGGATTAATTGAGCAATGAAGTATCATCAGAAGTCAGAGTATAGATGATATAATCCTTGACACATATTACGAGATTTCAATGACATTTATAAATGGCATTAAGTAAATTAGGGTCTGTGAGGGAAGGGAATATGACATTGAGATTTGTTGGTATTAACAAAGTTGGGTAGCTGTACCTTCTTCAGTTTTAATTGAAAACATGCAGATTGTATCAGCACTGTTAGGACTTGTAGAATATCAAAAATAAGGGTAAAAATGGGAGATGTAAAAAGGGAATCTCTTTCTTTATAGTTTACAGTTCTTATCTTCGCGCACCCTCTGGTTTAGGAATTCGTTTATAACAAGAACAACTCGACTGTGGAACAGCCTACCACAGTCAGTATTCCGGAACTCATACAACACCCAAGAGCTCAAACGCAAAGTTCATCACCATCTCCTCCAACCCCCACCCGAGTCCCCTTAATCTATCCTATATTTCTCTATACCCTTTGAGCTACTACTAGACATTGCATCATGACGTGTACGACATGACGGACTAGTAGTACAAAAGGTGACACCTAAGCTTAGACTATCATATAAAAAAAGCTTGGACGCACCACACCCTCTCGCTTAGCCATTGTATATTTCAGGCAAGCTGGCAACTATTATATTTCGAAGCCATAATTGCCGTAAAGATTATTTTTATATAGGCGACTCTGTACTGTCTTAATATAAAAAAAAGTCCCTGGTTGATTTTTTCTTCTTCTACAATGCACATTTTTCAACTTTCGCAGTTTCTTTACTAACTATAATCCTATCTTTACTTTTGGAAGAATAACGACAAGAAGAGTGGGTAACAAATGGCATACTTAACCATTACCCATGATTTATGCTTTCTTTACCAAAAAAAGGGTAACGAACATTTCCAGTGTAAGCCCATTTCTCCTAGGAGAGTTGTTTAGTATTTAGAGCATTAAGGCGCATAGCTAGTGCCAAACCAATTTGAATCTCGTGCTCCTCTCATGCATAGGTTTTTATGCCCTTAAAAATTTTGTAGGATTCTTTTTCGTCTATCTTGACACATAGAAGAGGGAAACATTTTTCTAGAGCTTAAGTCGGCCCGGTTTTTTTCCATGATTTTTCACAACTTTCACAATATAAAAATAATAATAAAAGAAGAAAATTTAAAAAGAAAAGATATGGCACACGGGAGGAGGGAGGGAAGGTGGGTGGTGTGGTTTGGGTGAAGAGCTTCAATTAAATATCGGCCGTAAAAAGGTCAACATGGGAATCTTAGAGAAAAATCTCTTATTCCTGTCACCAAAGTTGTCTTCTACTCCTTTGGGGCGTTCTCTGGCTCTCTGATCTGGTTACGGCGTCCTTCGTGTTACCACCGGAGCTCTTTTTGTATCTCTCTCTTTCGGTCTCGTTCTACTTTCGACTACCGACTGTCCATTTCCAAGGCAAAAACAGCAGCCATAACCGTTCTAGTCATCCAAGCTCGACCGCCCCTACACCCACTCCTTAAGACCCATTCCAAGAGCTCTGTTGTGTAGTAGTCATCGTCGAGGGCCCATCGAATTTTCATCTTTGGGTGTCAAAAGTTTTCCTCGATCCCTGGGCTAGAACTTACTTCATTTCGTTGAACCCTCCAACCCTCCCCCACACCCCCGTCGTCGTCAGACTCAGCCATCCTCCACCCGTCGCTGCAGAGCACGCAGCCCGGCAACCCCATGGCTCGTTACCACACCCAGGACTACAACAAACATCAAATTTCATGAAGAAAAATTAGTTTTTAGCAAAAGTTTTGTGCTTTTGTTTTCAACGTAATTTACGAGCCAAGTTTATAATGGGTGAAAGGGTTACACCACCCACGAAGACAGGCCAGGTCATAGGGCTACAAAATATAACCGGGGAAGGAGAGTGTATAATATATAATACCTAGTATAGAAACGAAGAAAGCCAACCCAAGAAACGTTTCTTTTGTGGGTACTTGTCGTGTTTCGTTTGTTTTTTTTTATTCTCCTTATTCTGTTTTGTTTTTCGGTCTCGTATTTCTCGCTGCTGTCGCTGTTGTCGTCGTCGCCTTCATCATCATCATCATCATCACCGCCATCATCATCATCAGCATCGTCCGGCTTCTTCTATACTTCTCTCTGCTTCTCGTCTTCATTCTCTTCTTCTACTTTCTTCTCGTTCTTCATCTTCTTAAATAAAATGTCTGTTGTGCCGCCGTTTTAAAATCGAAAGGAGAAAACGGGGCGGGGGTGGGGGCAGGAGAGTGACTTTGTTAAAATAGAAAATTCCTTTTGCAAAGATGGAAATATTTAAGTGAAGTTGCGGTAAACTTTATGGAAAACTGGTTTTTATTTACTTAATTAACAGTGAATTTTAGGTGGTGATACCGCGCCAATGGGTAAAACGATGAAGGCGCAGACCAGCAATGATGGCTTGTTCGTTGTTGTTGTTTTTGTTGTTTTTTTATTTCTAAGAAAATTCCTTTCAAGAAACCCCTTTTAAACTTATTTTATACCTCGCCCTATACTACATTATGTACATCTAAATATATATATATGTATATACATTAAATTGAGAAAGGAGAAAAGAATATTGGAAGAGTAATGATTTTTCTTAGAAAGGGAAATGCTTGACTGATGGGGCACTTGTAAGAGTTAAGACACTTTTCAAATACAGTGCTTTCTACTAACCCCTCTATACCCCCTTCAACATCCTATCTCCACCCCATATCCCTACCCGAAATCCTACCGAGTAATACACTCTTCTACTATGGTGGAACATCCTAACCAACGAAACAAGCGCAAGCAAGGTTTATATACATACATATATAAATATTTATTTATATATAAACGTAACGAAAAACGCTTGATGTAGAGAATAAGGTAAATGGTAGTTGGGTAGGAGTTACAGGGTGTAGCGCGGGACGAGCAATGGGGCACAACTTGTATAGGGTAAAAAAGTAGAATGGGTAAAGCCAATGAAATGCTTACTCCACTAAAGTATGGCTCTATTCACTTTTTAGATCTAGATTAATGTATAAATGGGATATTTTAAGAGCTTTGGATTTTATAGCTGTGTGAATTACTAAAAAAAATTTGCTGCTGAACAGTTTTTCTTTTTCGTTCTTCTTTCTAATTTTTTTTTGTTGTTGTATTTTATTTTATGGATTCATGTTTTACTTTTTGCCAATTGATATTTTTTTACCAAGTAAGGTTTTATGTTAGCTCCTTTTTTACCAACCCAAAGCACTTTTAACATTGAAGGATTTTAGTAAGGTAATGGATCTATGAAGGAGTATCACACCCTAAACTTGAACGTAATCAACTCTTAGAAGCCATCATATATCCTTAATATTACGCTTTCTAAACGGACACTGAAACATTTAATGTAGAAACCTCCAGAGCATTCTGTTATTTTGTATTATTACCCTTTTATTACCTTTTAATTATATTTTTATTACCCTTTTGTTACCCTTTTATTACCAGTTTTTTTTACCAGTCCGTCATGTCGTTTACGTTATGGTATAATGTCTGGTAGTAAGCTTAGAAGGTAAGATAATAAGATAAGCGTAGATAGAAAAAGGATATGATAGGTTAAGAGTTAGGGTAGTCTGAAGAATGCATTAGGTGGAGCCTGTGCGCCTTACGTTTGAACTCTTGGATGTTGTATGAGTTAATTTTTTTAGCAGTCGGCTGAGCTAGTTGTAGACCCGTGGGTATACGCATGGGTGGCAAGAATGTACTTGGTGCATGCCCACCTATGAGCTAGTTTATGGAACAGTGGCAGCATGGATTAAATCCCATGTAACTAGCAGGGTTAGACTCGAGATTAATGAGAGGCCTGTGATTAAAGATTGGGGCTTAATGGGGCTGGGAGCGTCTGCTTTGGAATAATCAGTTTATTTTTTTTTTGTGTTATTAATATTATTTCAGAATACTAAGAATGTTCTTTTTTTGATATTTCTGTTTAAATTTGAAAATTAATTTTGTGAGAAAGAAAAATGTTTTTGAATTTTGCAAAATGAAAGGTCAGAATTAATTTAATGTATTTTATTTCTGGAGAATTTATATTGTGTGGGTGTGTGTGTTAGTTAACAAACGATGCGCGCCAATCCTTTGATGTTGATTAAAATTCGAGCGCTTTTCCTTCCTCATCATAAATTTTTTGTGTGTCTTTTGTTTTTGTTGTTTTTGTTATACATCTCCAGTCTTCCTCTGTGTGTGTCTCTTCGCGTTCTCTCAACTCAATCCGTTTTTGTTATTCTTATAAACAATACGAAATAAAACGAAATTAAATTTAAACAAAAAAAAAGGTTTTTTTGGGAAGAAAACTTATTTCGAAAAAGAAAATTTTTAATGTTTTATTTGTTGTTGTTGTTGTATATGGACCCCACCCTAAACCAAGGTCCTTTATCCATTCCAATACACCAACCAACCTACACCAACCCCTCACCCCAGCTAACAAAAAAAAACATCATCAACAACGCTTTAAAATTCTCCACCGTTTTGATTGTATCTTTTTTTATTTTTTTTTTGTTTTGGGGGAAAGGTTTAAGGGTGGAAGAGTTATTATATATATTTTTTTTGTACACACCACCATATACCAACCAGTCACACCCCACACCCTATGACTTTGGATGGGGCGGGCGAAGGGGTATGGTGGTGTATATCCACTTTGGAAAGTGTGCAAATTGCTTATTTGCGAGTGAAGTGGGTAGACGTGATACGAGGAGGAGGGGGTGTCTCTAATGTTCGTAAATTTAATCACCTTCACCTGTAGCTGAAGGTATGCACACACACACACACACACAAAATAGAGGTCCTGTTAAAGGGTGCACAAATATTACAGAAAGAGGAAGGGAGAGAACAAGAGAGTGAGAGGGAGAGATATATAGACAAAGGAGAAGGATAAATGCTACTATTGTTTTGAGGTGGCTGTTAACCGCAATATTGTAATTATACCAATCATCAAACCATGCTCTTTTCATTTGGAATTTTCTTCTTGATATTATCGACAAATATAGAGAGATATCATCCCCATTACGGCATCATCAAGATAGAGACAGAGAGAGAGAAGAATGGTGACATAGCATTGAAATAGACTATTCTATTATTATAAATTATTATAAAATCGTCCCTAATTTTACCCATATATACACATATGAAAAGTATCCTTTCTCCCAAGGATCTGATTTTCCCTTGTTCGGGGCGGGTGGGGGGGGGGGCGGTTGAGTGTGTTTTTTTTTTATTTTATTATTCATTCTTGTCATCTATATTTACATAGAGACAGAAGGATATATACCTAAGGATGGGCGTACAGGTCACACGTGTGTGTTGTTGTCTATCCTTCTCGAGAATAGTTGTTGTCAATTTAAGCGATATCAGCAGGTCTTTGTTTGCCTGTTAAATATTGCTCCTTTTGTCTTTTTACTCTTTTCACTATAACTATGCTCTTTTTGTTTGTATTATTATTATTATTCATCTACTTTCTACTCTATACTACCCTATATGTACTATAGAGATATATTTATACATATAAACCTGCCAATAACCATCTGCTTATGTTTGAGTTACCGTCATAAGTTTAAAAGTTAAAATGGGTAGTTTCTGTTGACGGGTTGTTGAGAGAAGGTGTATATAGTAGGTGGAGATAGAATATCGGCTAGGATAAAATATGGTGGATGTTATACATATATATAGTTGAATGGAAATTTTGAGGATATTATGATGATGGGGCATCCTTAATATAAAAACAGGAGCAAGAGGAAATCGTTGTTGATGGGGAGAGTGAGATTGTGTTATACAAGCATTCAGGGATGTTTGTTATGTAAAACGTATATTGTGGGGGATATTTTTTTTTTGCTGTGTCATAATTTCTCTTGACATTTTATTTATTTTTTGTTACCAATAATTTCAGTCAACTGGAAAATCTATATATATATATATAAAAATAAACGTTTTCTTTATTTACCAAAAAAAAAAACGCTCCCAATGTGGTGGCCTCTATCTGGTATATTTATTTATGCTTGTTTTGTCAACAAAAACTCCTCCGTCTCCCTCCATGTTGTTGTATATGGTCATTCAAATCTCTTTTTCAATTGTTTACTTTTTTTCGATAAATATTTAAAATATTTCTACCATATTTGCATATCATCCTTATTATAAAGCAAAAATCTATTTTTTTTCTATGAATATCATTTATTGACATTTAGGTTTCCGTTTGTGGAATTTTAAAAAGGGTACAAAAAAAGGGTTTTATTGGTGTGTGTGTGTTTTTTGTTCGTCTTTGATCTTTGAGCTATTATCCTTTTCAAATGTATTGAAGAAGATATTAATTCATAGGATATAGTCAATTGACCCTTCTCCTCCTAAAGCGAAGATCGACCGTGAAGCCACAAAAAGACCAAAACTTGCCAAGGTGTCGGCCCCAAGAAAATACGGATACAGTAGATGGACCACAGTCGGGTCTGGAAAGCAGCCTTGGTGGACGAGACGGTTTTAGAAAGGGGGAGGTGCTCGTTTTATTCTATTTAATTCATAGATGTTACACAGTTTAAAAAAATGCATGGGTAAGGAATGTACCGAGGAGCGAATAGATTCTGATTACCGAATATATAGATACCGATACCGATTATCGGCGATAGCGAATGACGGCTATGTGAGACTCTATCCGAAACTAAGAAGCCTCCTGCTAACACTGTATCCGGGCTTCTAAGCATTACGTCACGGGGTTGGCTCAGCTTTATTTAGCTCTTAGTACTCTTGACAGAGATCCCAGAAGAAGGGGTAGTTGCCATTAGCCCAATGCCCAAAGGTTTTGGGCTCTTTAAAGAGCCAAGGTAAGAGGGTCGGAGTGGAATTTGGGAGCCCATGGAGCATGCCCGAGCCCGCTTACGGGAAATCCTTCCAAACAGGGCGAAAGTACGACTGCAGTCGGGAAACCGGGAAACTTGAACAGTCAAGTGTAAGACAAGCCACTAGGCAGGCTGCTAAACGTATACCAGCGGTCTGGCCCACAAATATGAAGTATAGGGTGTAGTACAATAGACAAAACGAATCTGCCCCGCCACATTGCCCTAGATCACAGGCCCAAGTATCCCAATACCTACTTTTTAGTGGCTGAAATCTCGAGACTAACTCAGTTTGGTCATTCTAGTGACGTATGTACGATTCTTTTTCGACAAGTTTTTTGGTGTGTCTTAGCTCTTTGAGATTGTTTTTACTTGAAATCGATATGATGGGATGAAGAAGGGTATGCGTTGGGATATTAATTCTTCTTATTAATGGATTGTTTTTACGTATACAATATACCCGTAAAGTTAGTACTATCCTTATACATTATACCCAAGTCATATCTTCTTCATCGTTCCCTTCCTTTTTTGCCAGATTACCACCCCCTTGTCACCACTAAATATATTCACATTTCAACATTTCCCATAACACAACCAAAAAAAAAAAAAAAAAAAAAAAAATATCATTTTTTTCTCTCTCTCAATTTTTCTCGTCCTTTTTTTACAAGGTGCAGCAAAATATATAAAATTATTTCACTCCCAAGTTTAAGTAAAAAAAGAGAAAAAAAAATCCTGTCGATGGATTTGTCACGTACTACCATTACTCCCCCATACTATCCGATTTGGTATTAAAAAAAATTGTATTATATATGTACGAGTATGTGAAGGTAGGGCATAGGGTATGTATCCAGCTCCCCAATCTCTATATATATGTATATCCCCACACGAAAGGCAAGGATGCATCTATTCCCAGGACTTGGTATGAGCTATGAGAAGTCCTTTTTTGCTGCTATATCTATACATTGCCTCTTTTCGTTCGTTTCAATTCAAAAATGACAGCTTTAGGAATCCCTGCCGTTATTTTAGCTTATCCTTAATCTCTTTTCAGGGTGTTTCTTGTATTTTTTTTTTGTCCTTTTTTTGGGATGTGATAGGCGATTGCGGGGGAGGGTGTTTGCACATAAGAATGGAGAAGGTGTGTTTTTAGGTAGAATAGAAAGAAAGAAAGGGTGGAACGGGGGTAGAAGATAATCGATCGCCTTAAAAAAACCACCCCCGAAAGAGTTATTGATATAATTTTTTTTCTCTCTCCTTCTCTAATGCAAGAGTGCTTTAAGGATATTTTTTTTTTTTTGGTATCGTCCTCAATCGAAATCAAGTTACGTGCCACAGTTTCAGATCACGATTTGCTCCTGTATTAGGCAAGAGCTTTTTACTCCTTTGATATGCTGCAAGGATTCCCATAGGAATAAAAGTCTGACGCATACGAAACAAAACAGGATTTTTCGTTTTTTTGTTTTTGGGACTTTTTAGTGTTTGTTTATTCCCCCACTTTCGTTGTTGCTGTTGTTATTGTTGTTTTGTTTGTGTTGCTGCTGCTTCTCTGCTGTTGCTGTTGATTTTGCTGTTGGTGCGTGTTGTTGTTGGTTGGCATTTTTTTTTTCTTCAATGGAGAAGGAAGAGAGCACAACCAACCAAACAAAAAAAATAAAAATCTTAAAATTCACATCGCATAAGCACTTAATTTCTCTGGAATTTTCTTCTTATCCTCAAGCATTTTCGTCCTGTTTGCTCTCGTCCTGCTGGGTTTGTTGGCATTCTTATACATACATATATATTGTTTTTACATTCTTGTGTAAGAGGAGTAAGAGGATATGTGTGTTTTGCGTTCTTCATAATTTCCCCGTTTCGATTAAAAACAAAAACAAATAAAAAAAAGTAAAAAACAAAAAAGGGATAAATAAAAATGCACACATACACATACCTACACACAAACGAAAAAAGGATTTTTTTAGCGATTTTGTCGTTAATTATTTTACCTTCTTACTTAAGCACTAATTAATTGGTGGAAAATTTCAAAGCACCAAAAACAGGATTTCTTGTTTTTATGTTATTCTAAATGCTAAGCACTTTTTTGTGTGTTTAGGAAATTTCACTTTTTTATTTTGCTATTGATGTAATATTTTTCATCTAATTAATGTAATACAGAAATAAATCGTGTATTAATTGCCCGACCTTGGTCCGGTTTTTTCCCACACCCAAGTATCGCAATACCTACCCAGAGAGCTAGTTGGAGGATTTAACGGAAATGAGCTAGAAGGAAAATTGTTTGTCAGTCAATAAAAATATTGGTTGTTTATATTTGAAAAATGATCCAACAATGCAATTAAAAGTGCTCAATAGGCGCTGAATTTATGTTGCACGAGACCAGCCATCATAGTATGGGAATTACAGGCGGTCGAAGACAGGGACTATCAAGATTTAAAAATGTCCAGTCCCATGCAACTTCTGGAACTCTCTCTCTATCTCTCTCACAGAAAAAGGACGAATCCTCCACAAGTTCAATATGGACAACATCTCATCCACGACTGTCTGGTTATCGTCAAAAAAAAAATAGTGACTATGTAGAGGATGCTGTAGAACACAAAAAAATATAAAGCATCAAAAACCAAAAGAAGATTTTTTTGTTCTTGTGATCTCTGCCTGAAAAGATAGTGTGGAAACCTGGTGGTGGTTTGGAGATGATAACATGTAACCGAATTTCATTTTCTCTTGCCCTGTGAGAGCTATTTAGCAGATTATAGTAGGACCAATCGGAGTGTCAGAATGGTGAAATGTTGAAGTCCCATTTATGTTTCTTCTACCGGGAGTTTTCTGCTTGCGCTTTATGTTCTGATG
This sequence comes from Thereva unica, assembly GCA_949987705.1. NCBI lineage: Eukaryota > Metazoa > Arthropoda > Insecta > Diptera > Therevidae > Thereva > Thereva unica. The sequence continues at coordinate 2,817,674 of OX465286.1, forward strand.
ACATGAACAGAGCAACAACAACAACAACAGCGCCCAGCCATCATCATCAAAACAAAAAAAAAACAAAAAAACAAAAAATAGAAAAATAAGGGAAAAAATGTGTTCTTACTCTAATATGATATACATATTAAGGCATGTGTGTGTATATTTACCACCCTACTGCCATCAGCCGCAATGAGCCACCAGTCCTCCCCCTCCAGCCCTGTATCCATCCCTCCGCCAAAAAGAATCTTGTAATTTCATCTCAGAGTGATGTGAAGGGGCTGCACAGAAGTGTGGGATTTATTCGAAAGCAACGATATGATGGGTGGTAGCTGCCTTCAAGATGTTGTAAGGGTGTAATGGCGGGAGGGGAGAGGGGTTGGTGTAACAATGGGGAGCAGTAGTGTAATATGCCACAAGGACAAAACTGTTTTTGCGGAGGGGAGAAGGGGGAGTGGTATGTGGTAAGGATGGATTGAACATATATAAAATGAGAAAGAGAACCTTCCGAAAACCTTAATACTATATATACTATACAAAGTCAGAGGACCAATATCGCCTCTGTTTAAATGATGCCAACATCAGATGCTACACCGACTCAATTCCAAAAAAAAATCTCTATATGTATGTATATGTACAACAAAAATAATAACAATAATAACAAATAAATAGGGTGAAACGATAATAACAGTTTGAGATGGGGAGGGGGTGGGGTGTTGGGTACAGAATGGTGTTGAGATTGTTTTAAGGCTTTTCTAAGGTGATGGGGTGTAAGGACAGTAAATATGCTTACACAATTTCGACACAGACTCTACCGCCTGCCCACACTCTGTTTGTGTATGTGTGTTTCCCTTTCCTAACCATTGTCATTACTCTATCCTCCGCTGCCACCCTTCCAACAACATCAACGTAGAAAAATGATTTTTCCCCTTAACCATAGAAAAATAATTCAAGAAATGAGTAATGAGTAAAAGTTAAAGGCATTTATTCCAAATGTTCCACAGATGGTGCAGTATCGTTATACAGAAGAATTTGGAGTCGTAGAAGGAAAAAGAAATATACTATACGTATGTGTGTGTGTGGGTATTGTACATATATGCAAAAAAGACAATTGAAAAAAAATATGTATGGCACCACTGGATCAACTCTTCGTGGCTCGTAGATTTATTGGTTGGTTGGTTCCACTGGATCAGCTCTCCGTGGTTGTCTGTCTGTGTATCATACGATCAGTGCTCCTATAGTTCCGTCCAGTCGACAGGCAGAGAAATACACTATTCCACTGATTAGGACCCTCTTCCGCAGGCAAGCCCTGGCTTTTTAATATATATTGGTGCCATACAGGTGTTATGCTGCTGTGTTTTTCATTTACAGCTGTGACTGTTTCATTAAAACCCTATGTCTATGCTTGTGACTTATGACTGGTCACAATTTAAAATTAGGGGGTAGTTTCATTTTCAAGTTCAGTTCAATTTCAATGGTTAATTTTATAAGGGTTTGCAAACAAGGACAAGTCATAAAATCTTGTGACTTATGACTGGTGACAATTTAGAGTATGGAGTGATTTTTTTAGGTTTTTTTTTTGTGACATGGTTAAGCTGAGGAGTCACCCTTTGTACCACTAGTACGTCATTTCATTAAAGTCATGGTGCAATGTCTAGTAGTAAGCTTGATCTGAAGGATAGGAGATAAGGAATAGGGGTTGTTTTAGGGGTTTGCAAACAATGGCAAGAGCAAGTCAAAAAAGCTTGTGACTGGTCACAATTTAAAAAATTTATAAAATTCGTCGTTTTTTGTTTTACTTCATAACATTTTCATAGTTACAGACTTAATTTTTTCTTTATCGCTGGTTAATTTTAAAACGAGTTTGGGTGACTGTGTATGTTATCTTCGCATCATCTACAAATAATACATTTTTGTTTTTGTTATTAATATTATTATTAAGCTCAAGGAGAAATAACTCATAAATAATTCATTGTCATCCACATCATAATATTTCTGAGCTCTCTCTCTCTCTCTCTCTCTCTTGCATACTTTAGATTCTACCCCATGTATGTACATATATACTATCAGAATTTTCTACTTCAGAAACATTTCCCAAAAGATTTTCCTTGACTTTCTTCCTTCTTTCTTTAAAAAGAAATATAAAATATCCTTGAAAACTTTATTTTGCTTGACCACTTAACGATTCCTTTTTGTCCCTTTTTTTGTTGTTGGCTTATGGCGCTATTGTGAAATTTTATTATATTAAAATAAGTAAGAGGAAAGAAATCAACATTTTTTCTCTTCCATGTTTTCGTCTTCCTCTTTAGCAAAAGACTTGCGTAAGATTTTTTAAGAACATTTGATAACAGCTTTTGTGAGAAAGTTGGAACCAGTGTGATGGTAAAATCATGAAATATTTTTTTTATTATTCTCTTTTTTTGGGGGGGGTGAAGGGTGGTGGTAAATTGTTTTACTTTGTTCCTTCTTAATTTTCAATAAAATTATAAAGCAAAAAAAAATTTAGAGCCAGTCTTGACGATAGTTCAAAGGGTCAATGTCGAAGGAATGATGATAGTAGGTATTGCGACACTTGTGTGTGGGAAAAGAAAAACTGTTGATACGATATCTACTATTTTTATGAATACAAAAATATTAGAGGCTTGTGGAAGTGACAGACAAAGCCACAAAACATAAACGATTATCCATTTCTGTTTTAGATGGCGATTCAAGTGCATCGCTCATTAGCGTGGCGCGCTATATGCTACAGCCCTACAGCACACAAATGTATTATGTTTTATAAAATATTTATAAAAGAAAAAAGGACATTCATTGATATTTATTTGGCATTTGGTTTGTTGTTATTTCTGGGCAATTTTATTTTTCTTTTCGGTGGTTATATATCCACTCACCAAATACCTTCCACTTCGTTAATACCATCAAGAAAAATAAAACAGCAAGGCTTTTAGAGATTCGTGCTTACAAAAAAAACGGTCCTGAAACAAAAACTAAATAACAAAAAAAATGGAAAGAGAATGAACGAACAGAAAAAAATATACCTTCTCTGACACAAATGGTGAAAGACACGTTTACTAAAGAAGGGGGTAGATAAATAAATAAAATAAAAAAAATGTATATATATATATATATACATATAAATCCTCACATATAAAGGCGTAAGTATAAATTTTCCTTTCACTGTCAGGTAGGGATATGTCTTAAGGCATTTTACACAATCTTCCCGAAAGACAAGGATTTATTGCTAACTTTTCGTGTGTAGGGCTTTAGAGAAATCATTAATGACCGATTTTTATTTATAGAACACACAGTTATAGATATATACTATATTTATATTTATTTACCTATCTCATTTGATATAGTTTAACTATAGTAGGTAGTGTTTTACTTGTGAAATATATGTTTAATTGATTTTGTAGAAAACAAAAGCAAGAATTTATGACAAATCTAGTGAAGTAATTTGGCTAGCATGGTGTACTTCTTCCCCGACGAGCCAAGAACTTGTCAAATCCATCAGAGCCTAAGCACGCTTTACTTTCGCGTTGACACCTTTCCAATAGGTATTTATTTTCATCCAAGCTTCGCACAGTCAGAATTTGCATTTTTTTTTTGGTTAGCACACCCAAGCGCAATAATACCCACCTTTAAGCCTACTCCACGAAGCTCTACGGCTCCAATATTGTCCGGCTGGGAATCCAAGCCTTCATGACTTTCTCCAGCCTTTCTGAGATTTTTCTTCGCGTCAATTTCTTGTATCTCGTTCGTGTTTCTTTCAATTTTAAATTTTCCACTTTGGTCTTTTTCCATCTTGCGCGTCCTTTGTATCACTTGTGTCGCTATTTACTCTCTCTCTTTTAATCATGAAATGGTCGGAGCCACAGCTTCTTTATTACTTCTATATTGCTCCTTTATTACATCTTTATTACTACACTTATTACTGCTTCATTACTTCTTTATTACTTCTCTATTGCTCCTTTATTACTTCTTCATTACTACACTTATTACTGCTTTATTACCTCTTTATTACTGCTTTATTACCTCTTTATGACTTCTTTATTACGTCTTTATTACTTCTTATAACCTTCCAAAGCATGTTTTATCTCTTGGGGCATCCTTGTACACAAAGAAAAATTATTAACCGTCATAGATCGACTTTTTAGACATCTTTAAAATTTCTGGCAAGCGCATACGACGAAATCTTTTTGATCCAACCGGAAGTCACCGGAAGTCATTAAAAACTAATTAATTTTTATTTTTGATATGAACTTATTTTTTCTTGTTTTAACACGCATTTCTTCTTGTGTCTTTCTTTCTAGACTATTGCACTGGCTTCGTCCTTTTATTAAAACAAACAAAATAAGAAAGGGAACCAACACAGCGAGGATCATCAATATCAGAACAACTGGCAGCGTACAGAATTCAAAATAAAATATTTAAAAAAAAGACAACATCGCAGATTCAGAAGTTTTGTTGGTAAAGTTAAAGTGATTATTATAAAGAAGGCGCTATGAATGTAGCATACGATGAATGGAGCATACTTTTGGAGAGTAATAATATAAAAGGTGAAGAAAATAAACTCAAAAACAAAAACCCCGAAAAAAGTTAAGATAACAAAAATAATTACAACAGAGCACAAAAAATAGGGAATAATTAGTAAAGTAAAACAACGAAGACTTAATAAATATAAAAAATGGCCGCCATCGAATAGTAAAAATAAAATAAAGAAAAAAGGGAAAAACGAAAAAAGAAGAAATATAAATTCATTATTAATAATAATTTTGTGTGGGTGTTGGAAAATAAATAAACACAGATAATAATAATTAACTAAAAACAGGATATTAGAGAGTAAGATATTTTTTTCGTTTTTTTTTTTTTTTTTGTAATAAGAAAAGAGGAACACAAACAAGAATTAGTAAAAAAAATATAATACAATAATATCATCACTACAATCACAATTCTCCTGTAAATGTCTGTTTGTACATATAATTTTAGTGCGATTCTATTAATATAATCAATCATCAAGGACCACACACACACCACCACCAATATCTTTAAAAATATTACAAAAAAAATATTAAATTAAAAAATTAATAAACAAAGTGTAAATAATAAATATAATCACACGTGGAGAGAACATGCACAACTATACGGGATCATGTTGGAAATATAATTATTTTAATAAAATAGATCCTTTGAAACAAAAACTACAACAACAACGAACAATAACTAATATCAGCAATGAATGTGCTGCTGATTATTCATAAATAAAATAGTAATAATAATAATAAAGTGTGAAATATTAAATCAATAATAATTCCACTCGTTCCAATTAATTTTTTTTTGTACAGAAATAAATACAATAAGAAAATATCCTTATTATCATTTACGTGCGTGTGTGTGTTAATTATAAAAAAAAAATATAAATAAATTAATAAAATATAATAATAAAAAAATTAGCTATAAATATATACCTGTATAAAAAGTGTTTGGTGATATTTTAATATTAATCTATTATTTAATAAAAAAAGGGGAAAAAATAAATAAAATATCCTTCCTAAAAAAAATTAAATAAAAAAATTGAATAAAAGTGAAAATGTTTTAATAAATTTGAAAAATATAAATAATAAAATTAAATGAAGCTAAATTAAATGAATAAAAAAAAGTCGGAGTGTTTTTTTTTTGTTTTGAATTAAGTGAAAAAAATCAAAAATTAAATGAATAAATATATAAATAAAAAAGTAAATTTAATAATTTTAAAAATAAGAGAGTGAATGTGCTATTACGTAATTTTTTATTGTAGTAAATTTTTTGTGCTATGGGAATTATAAATTTGATGCCGATTTATTTTATTTTACATGCAACAATATATTTTTATTATGTAACAGGAGCTGCATCGCCAGTTGTAAACGGTTAGTATTATATTTATATATTTACTATTTAAAATTTTTTTTCTGGGGATCGCGTTGCTTTCATTTTATTTTATTTTATTTATTTTTTTAATTTATTTATTTTTTTTTATTAATAGGGATGGTAACACTACACTCCAGAGGCCTTCCGAGTAAAAGTAAAACTTCTCCGTTCCTAGCTTGCAATAGGCACGCCAAAATTCCTGGGAAGTACCCACCAAAACAGGCACGGTACGCGCCCTGAGTAAAATAAAATACGCTCACAGAATGAAACAGGCAAACTTGGAAGCTTTTAAAAAAATGTGGATAGAATGAAGAAAACGGTGCAATTATCTTGATGATTATAAAGGGTGCCATTATAGCATACTCAACCTCAACCTTTATTACTTCTTTGTTACTCCAGCTTTTGGTTAATTTCATTCAAGTCCGACACAGTAAGGGCCCTCTTCCCTAAATTGATTATAGGTGTCGTACACATCTTTTGATGTACGTCAAAGCTAAAGCGATCGAAGAAGAAGAGCCTAACTTCTTAATGTGCCTGTTAAATAGGAATTTCTGAGGTTTATTATTATTAGCCTTTTATTACCTTTTTAGTGCTATCCCGTATTACCCACTTGTCAAACCACGGACAAGGTGAGAATACGCTGTGTTACCCATTTATTACCCATTTACAGTGTTACTCCGTTGTTACCCATTTATTACCTTTTTATTACCCTTTTATTACTTTTGTATTGCCCTCTCGTAATAACCACTTGGCAAACCATGATCAAGCTGAGAAGACGGTGTTATAAGCTAAGCAGCTAAGGTTTTGTATTATAACTCATTTATAATCCTTTTATTACCCTTTTATTACTTTTCTATTCGCCTCTAGTAATAACCACTTGGCAGACAAACCACCTTATATTGTCGAAGGCGTAAGGGTTACGTTCAGTACCATTATCAGCGATTGAGTTGGATTAAGATCAAATTATTTATGAGGATTAGGAAAAGATCGGGCGATAGAATTGATCCCACAGGGCATAAACGTACATTTATTTTAATCCGCATTGTTTTGGAGTGGCGTTACCTCCTTTTTTTTCTTTTTCTTTTCTTACCACCTTCTACCCGCCCCCCGAATTTTTATTTCTTTTATATATATTTTGATTTTTTTAAAAGTCAAACTTTTGTCGAATGAATTTGAGAAAAAATTTAATTTAAACAAATTTTTATTGGATCGACATTCCTAAGTTTGACAACTTTATAAAAAATAATAATTTATAATAATTTTTATTTTTTTATAAGTTGTCGATTATTGTTTTCCCCGTTTTAGAAAAATAATTTATTAATATCTAACGAAAAAAAAAACGAAATAAAAAGTAGTAATAGCCAACATCTAGAACGTTACGAGAGGGTTTTTAGATCGTGCTTTACCATTTCCACGTATCTAAACGTGGTGTATATTAAAGGGAAGTAGTTAGTCTCTCCTATCAGCTACCCTGACAGGTTACACCTACAACAGTATACACCAACCATTGCCAATAATGGTGATCTAGGAGTTTTAGTGTTGGCATTAATGCATGGATAGTACAAGTTTTAGTTATTGCGCAATATTTCGAAATAAAACCAAACTTTAATCCTGTCACAATACAACACTACAAAAATAAATTTGGACAAACATATTATTATACAAACCGAATTTGTTTCATTCTATATATAAAATTGTTTGTTTCCTTCTTCTTTATAAAGAGAAATGAAAGTGTTCATTGTTAGAGTAGGGAGGGGAGGGAGATTTTGATATAGCGAAAAAGAAAGTTTTTATATTTGACTTTCTTCTTCCATTTAATCGATATCATATCGTTATACCTGTTGTACGTGATACATATCCAATATGATGCTTATTAAGAGGACCGAGGGTATTATGGTACGTGATCTTATACACAAAAATATACATAACCCATGCCATATACACATTTTTATATATGTGTATACAAAATTATATACATATTTACTCAATTCCATGATAAGATGAAACAGAAATCAGTCGGAATAACCCTTTTATTTGTGTAATTTTGGAAAAAAAAACAGGTGAAGGTATATCGAATGGAAATTAGAACAGTATTGAAGGAATCTCTGTCGTGTATTATACATACATATTATATATATGTATATTTAGGGAACTTTTGAAACGAAAATGAAAAAGGTAAAATTATAAAGGGTGAAAGTAGAAATCGCAACAACAACAAAAATATATATACATATATAGAATGTAGAAAAGAGGTTGTGTGTGGTGTCGTTTCATACACAATATCTAAAGTTGGTAGGAAAACAGAAGAGGCGTGTATATACCACCTTGATGTTACCATAATCTCGTTGCGATAAAGTCGATGATATGCAGGAGGTGGAAACAACATTTGCTACAGGGCAGATTCAGAATTTTGATAATATCAATAACACTCGAGAGCATATATGGTCATATGGTGGAATGATACTTAGAGTTCGTTCGTTCCTTATTCTTACTTCTTCTGTATCCTTATTTTTTATTTTATTTTATTTACTTTTTTTTAGTGGAAGTAATATTCATGAGGTTATATAAGGAAAACAAAATTTTTGTTGTGCAATTTATGTAAATAGATGTAATTTAATAATTGTGTGTACTGCGTTTATAAATTATATATTAAGGCATATGGGGTGCGCTATTTAGACCTTCGGTCTTCGGACCTTCGGGTATTTACGAGTATTAAATACCTATGACTCTAGAAGGTACTGAGGAACATATAATTATCACCCACTGCTACGCCCACCGGTTCCCAGGCTCAAGTATCCCAGTACCTACTAAATTAATCTTTTTAGCTAAAGTGAATCGAAAGCTTCAACTGTAGATTCTATCCGACGCTTCCGTTAGAGAATATGATGTGACGGAAATTCATTTTGAGCAAAAATTAGCCATTACTGCCATTACTCCAACATAAAAACCCCCCGAGGTTGATTTTCATCAAAATCGTCATCTAAAAACACTTTTTCACTAAGAAAATATCTCAATGCCAACCAAATCTATTAGAGAGATACGCGGCGCTAAAAACGTTTTGTATATGATTGAAATTTTTAATAGAAAGTGCTCTCGTTCACATTACCGGAAAGGCCCTTTATACTGTCGACAATCTATTTTCTTCGTATAGAGTGCAATGTCGAACAGCAGCTGGGGGAGGAAGGAACTGCCACAGCCTACCCGCCATATTTTTAGTCCACCTACTCCCAACCATTACTATCGGGACTTTGACATCGGGGGGCATTGAGAAACAACTCGTTGGTGTGCTATGCCTCCTGAAACGAGTTCCTCATCAACCAACCGATGACATACCGTGTGTTTAGCCGCTTTATAATCCACGCATATCCTTAAAGAAAATTACACAAATAAAAAAATAAATATTTTTTGTGATCTTTGATTCCCATTGAATGTTTTTTCTTCATTCCTTTCTGTTTTGTGTTTTTTTTCTGTTATTTTTATTTCCATTATTTTCCTCCGTTGTTGGCTGCAAAATAAAGGCCCGGACGGGATCGCGGTGGGCGGAGGGGGGTTTGTATGTAGAATAATATAACATGAAAAACAAAGTGGAGGTGGAGGGTAGAGAGAGAGAGGATACGGTGAATAAATTTTTATTTTCTTAAGCCCCCAATATAAAGAGCGCGTAAAGACAATGACTTATTCAAAGATAACATTTACAGGAGCATAAAAAACGGAAATTCAAATAAAAAGTGGAGAGAAAACATTTAACATATTTTCAAGGAAGGATTTATATATATACCACCTTTCATTCACCCCCCTACGAATACACCAACTTCCTTCCATTCCATTTGCACACTACTTGTGAAATACTCACTGGCAAGGGGGGAGGGGGGAATGGTAGCAGAAACATCTTAACAACTCCAACATTTATGTATGCAAAGAAATTTTTAACCAAAAAAAAAACAAGGAAGAGACTTTCTGAATATCCGTGGATGGTGGCATGGGTCCTTGATGAAGATACTAAGGTTCGATCGACGGCTTTGTGTGTTATAAGTCATTGCTTCCAACTGTTTAATAACTAAGTGTTAATCAATTCCTTTCTAATCGGTGTACCCCATCTGCTTCTTCTTCTTCTTCTTCGATTTATTTACGAGTCCAATTTGATCCTTGGCATACATCAGCTTGATTATCCAGATGTCTCCCTGGTCACAGCGCCTCCCCAGTTGTTCAGGTTGAGGAATTTTGCCTTCTCACCTTGAACGAGGTTTGCCAAGTAGTGATTACTAGTACATAATAAAAGGGTAATAAAAAGGTAATAAAAAGGCTCCGCCGTCGCCTGGTCCCAAGTCCAGGGTGAGAAAGGAGGAGGGTGGTCGACACCTGCCGAATTGACCAGAATCGGGAAACCGACGAAACTAGGCAAGAAATCGTATGGAAAAAACAGCGACACCGACAGCAGCATATCCGTCGGGACATTAAGAATTTAGGTTGGGTTAGATAGATTAGAATAGGCTAGAATAATTAACTGGCGACTGTCCCACTATCCCACATTGGGTAAGCTTAAACTCTCCGAGAGGGAAGAGTTTCTAGTCCTCGGTACTAGTCCTTGTCGCGTCCCTAGCTTAGTTTGGCCTCTCCATGGTAGAATAGACTTCAAGAGGCTCGAATCCTAGAAGGACTACAGTGTCATTTAAAAATAGGAAGACATTATTAACCGCTTAAGCCCTTTCCCCTAAAGAAAAAATTCCAACACTTGGTTAACACACACAATCAGCCCCCAGACCCCCATAGAAGCGCACAAACCAATCAGAAATATCTCCTATTACAACAGCAACCCCCGCAACATCATTTATTTGGCGATGTTGGCCACACTATTATGTATCTATCTATCTGTTTATTCATCCAGGACACACTACTTCTGTTCATCACACGCACGCAACACACGATTCCCGTCTTCACCCAAAAAAAAAAATCCATATAGACAGAAAAGAGTTATCCGTGTATTTTTTTTTTTTTAGGTAGAAAACAAAACCAACCACCCCGAATCATCTTGTCATATGGCTGTTGAGCTGCTACACCCCCGTAAAATTATTTCATCTGATTGATTCAAGAAGGGAGCATTTTCCTTCCTATTATGGAAGTTTCCTGGTCTTAACTTTATTGACTATACGCAAATAAATTGTTTACGAAGGGATTTTTTTCGGGAGGGGTGGGGGTGGATGTGGGTTGGTGGAGTGGTGGAAGGACAGATGAACGGACTGTGAATGCCCTTAACAATTCATGAAGGGATCCTTGTTATATTGAAGGCTGGCGGGAAGGGGCGGGGTGCGGGTGGGGAATAACAGCATCTTATCATATTTTGTTCTCTTCTTTGCTCTTGTTTTTGTGGTGAGATAATATCTATATATTTTTTTGCAAGGAAATTAATAATATAAAAATAGATTAGTTCTTAAGAATATTATTTTCTCATTGGCTATTCAAAATGTTGTTCGATTATATCAATTTATCGAATTTAATGAAGATAATACTTAAAGTGACTTTGGATGAAGGTATTGGTAAAAATTATAATATTATAACTTACTTAATGTGAAAAAGAGTGGGAGAGATTAACTGAAAGTCTATATGAATACCTGCCGGGTCAAAAAAAAAGATTTTAGCATGAATGCGGATCTGACATATTTTCTGCGGGTGCGGATCACCAGCGTTCGGTAGGTTTCATGATTCAATCCGGAAGGACTTGGTTCTACGCGACCTTAGCCTCTGATTGCCGCTTGACTATCAGCGGAGACAATATCAACAATGATTCAGTATAGCTGCTGAAAATGATGCACCTCCTCGTCGTTTGATAAACTCTGCTGGGATGTTAGCAATTCCTGGGGATTTGTTGTGTGCGCGTGGAATATCCTGTAAGTCAAGTTTCTTTCGTAAACACTTCTTTTCTTTTTTTACATTTTCTCCATATACATACCTGTACATAGGTACATACATAAATACATATATACATCCCCACCCACTCTATGGTAAAGTGTTTTGTATCAAAATATTTGCCTTTCGTTTTAATATTCACAGCTGTGTACTACGTCTAAGTTACCCCCGAAACTGAGCCTCTAATAAAATTGGGGCAGAAGCATTCGACCCACACCCCCACCCCTTTTTCAAGTTTTCCATATGTACATAATTGCTGATGACAGTACAAAAGTGAATGTGTTAAGGGAATAATCGTTTGTTCGTGGGGGAGGGAGGGGGAGGGTGTTGGACGAGGAGGACTTACAATTTCAGCAAATTATTTTCTTACTCTTTAATCTAGTTGGATATGGGGTGGTTTTAGAATAGATAAACAAAGAAAACAGGGGTAAAAGTAACGGATCCATATCAGTTTTCTTATATTTTAAAAATTAATTTTTCTAATCTTACCACCCCGTCCTTTTGTACCACAGGTTCCCTCCTCTTTGTACCACAACGTCGTCATGATATTAATGATGTAATGACGCACTAATACCTTATAGTCAGGTTAGTCAAGAAAGGGCTAAATTAGAAGGGGTAAACTTTAAATTTTTGAATTAACTAAAATCTAGTTCAATCGAGCTAAGGAGCACAGGTAGAGTTCGCACCATAAAAGAAGGGAAATTAGCGCATATGTTGAGAATATAAATGATGCGGTAATTTGCGTTCGCGTTCATTTTGGCAACTCTAAACTCTGAGCGAGATTTTGATCTAGGGCATTCTTTTAGCGAAGATTAAGATCTATCTCGCTATTGTATTCTCAGAAACCCTAACGCAACGAACCCCCTCTCCAGTGAATGCAATTCTTGATCGGCTGTTGCCTGATCTACATGATCTACATATTGTCACCTGATTATGCATATCATAAAGGCAGCCTGCACAAACTGGTGGCTACTGGAGGCGAGCTACTGACGTTTTAGACACAGAATGCACTCAAACCTCCTCGCTGTAGCCTGTAGGAAATTCGGCACTTGTAGAATTGTGCATATTATGCTTATAAGATCATGAATACCGTGAAAGACTTCGTGTACATTTATTTATATATACATCAGTCCGGATCGTTCGCGGAAGGGGGTACGGTGTGGTGGAAGCCATAGAGACTGTAAAGACTGGTAGAAGATGAGACATTAAAATCCCTTCCAAAGAAACGTATAATCTTCAAGTCAATAAATTTTCCACAATGAACAAAAACGATGAAAGTCGGAATTCCAAAAAAAAGAATACGAAAAAAAATTGTGTACCAAGAATCGATAGGAAGAGAGAGCAGCAGAGATCCAGCAAAAGTGATATCGTAACTTTTGTGATGAAATTATTTAAGGCCATGAAATACGATGACAATGAAGGCATCAATTAAACGAGAGAAAAAGACTTGAACAATTTTTTTTAGGTATACTACGAGATTGTATTCTTCAATTTTCTATTTGCAGAAAGAAAAAAAAATCAAGCATCCTTTTCTCTTTCTCTATCGAAAATTTCATGATATCTTACCATCTTTGCCTCAACTTTCATCCGCAACCACCCGCCTCCTCCGCCCCCTTCTTTGCCTGAGAAAGCACTCACAGTTGTTGTTGCTGGTGTTATCAAGTAGTAGCTGAATACTCTCCGTAGGAGATTTTTATATAGAGATTTGGTTTTTTCGGTTATTTGTTTTGTTGTTTTTTTATGTTGTGTTTGTATGTATGTGCAGAAGGGATGTTGACGAGCGGGATCGGGGGTAAGGAGATTTGTCGAAGTCATGCAATTGAAATAGAGCTCCAGAATCACCACACTAAGGGAAACAAAATCACCGGAAGTAATGCGAATGAGAGCATATCATCCCCCAAATTATGGTGGTTTGAGTTATTGAGTAGCTTTACAGGACCCTAAAAATAGAATTACCATCGCAATCTATGAGGCTTCCCCTCTATATAGAAATTGACCAAATCATTTCTTTTATTTCTTGATGAACATTTCAATGTATGTACATCATTTTAATAAATTTTATTTGATTTTCATCTTTAGTGGAATGCTAACAGTTTTTACCTTTACTATTTTCAGTTTATGACAGCCATTCGAGAGGTTTGTGGCTCGATTCCTTGCAGAGAGTTGATCCATCTTCTGCATTTCCCATTGATAAATTTATTTAGTCTAAGCTTTATAGACTTTATAGAACTATAATAGCTAAGATTGTTATAGCGTGCATCAAACTGCATAAACCTCATACATTTTGGGTTAGGTTTTGTTCTTTTTTAGCTTTACCATCTACTACGAGCCTTTTGTTTCCAAATGTTTCAAGGATGTTTATCACTTCTTTATTACCTTTTTATTACTTCTTTATTACTTTTTTATTACCTTTTTATTATAGCAGCTCCTTGGATTTATAGCTTTAAAATCTATTACCAAATGCTTGCACTTATTTCCTCCTCCTATTCGACCCCTAGTTTGGCCGTTATGGCCGTTGAGTCGACTCCTCATCTGCAAGAGATTGACACTATGAAGGCGCCCTATATAATTGTCCCAAGTCGTGATGTTGATCGGCATTCAGGTCTTCGACTCCTCTTCCCCTCCTCCTTTCTCAACCGGGCTTGGTACCATCTATGGTGAAGTTAGAACGCTCGAAAGTTCATATGGATGCTCGAAAGTTTCTCGAGAACGCGGTTAACTGGTATCAATACATAATCGTGGCGTGCTCCAGGCCACGTCTGATATGTAAATATCTTTTACTACTGGTTATGAAGGTTGTTTTGAGGTTTCGCAATATAAGAACGAAGACGCGAGTGAAAAATTCTAAGTATTCTATTGGGATTTTATCAGTCCGGGGATGGAAATATAATTGACGTGTCTCAGTACGCAAGCATCTGTATATTATTAGAAAATAAATAGAAATGCAACTTTGCAATATTCTATCCCATTTCAATTTCTCCATTTTTAGAATACTTTAAATGTTTCGATCAAAAGGACAAAAAAATGCTTCATCATTTGAAGCATAACAGGTGCAGAAAAGCGTATCGAACCTTACATTTCACCAAAGCAAATCAATACATGAAAAAAACATTGAAAAAAAAAGGATATCGACGTTATTGTAAACTGGAATAAAGAGGAATTTACCTTGAGTATTTTTTAGTTTTTTATTGCTTCTTCCATTCCTATAATAGTCATACTATATTATCAGGGAGAGAGGGACAAAGTTAAGCGATACACTACCAAAAAAACAAAATGTCCAAGGATATTTCTTTTCAATCCGTCAAAATCTCAATGTTATCCAGTAACAATTCAACTTTATATTGAATGAGAACACGCCAGGATGGGGCAAAAGAAGTCCTTTTTTGTATTTTATTTTGCACAATTTTTCTCTTCGTCCTCGTCTTCTCTTTTTTATTTCTTTTTTTTTTTTTTGAATGACGTGAAAATTCTTTTATTTTTTTCGTTTCCAAAAAGCAGCCATATTCTCCAAATATACAAGCATACACGTATACACACACATGGAAAAAAATCCAGGACAAAATACAGAATCTGTAAAAAAAAACATTTTTTTTGGAAATAAAGCGAACAGTCAGAAAAGGACTTAAAGGTTGGTGGTGGGTTGTCGGGACGAAGAGGTGGTGGTTGGTGCTGGTTTGTAGGAGAAACATGCCAGAGGATATACATGCACACATATATCGATGTATGTGTTACACACAAATTGATTCCTTTTCTTATTTCGTACTCCTTGAAACACAACCAAATTAAATGCTCAATCACAAGCTGTTGTCAAGATTGTGATTGATTAATTTTGCGGTTCATCGTAAAAGATTTTTTTTTTGGTTTTTATACAATTTTTTATTTTTTCGGTTCGAGAGGTAGAATGGTGTGGTAGCAGCGACGGTATGGGTAGTGAGGAAGATGGTCGTGGTTGGTTTGGTGGCGAAACTGACAAGAAAAGGCTCTTGAGACACGAAACAAATTGCAAAACACCCACATTACATAATATGGAACACGTGTCGACTTAAGTGAATTTATTTATTATTACATTTTTTTTTTGTAATCCTATACGAACTTATTGGATTGATGTATTATTTGGATACACCCATACATGCAATTTTAACTGTGGATTCCAAGCGCTTTTTATGCCAATAAGAAGATCTTGTACAAAAGATGGTACTTGGATTTATGTATAGTGGCTTAGACCTACACTACAAGAAGTGATTAAACCATAGTACGGTCCTAGCTCTTGTGAAAGAGTTTAACACATCCAGACTAGGCAAAGTCTAAAGAATGGCATGTCTCGGAGGTTAGTGCATCGACGCCTGAACGGCACCAGAGGCTACGAGAAGCAGGGTTACGTTTTTATTAACTTTTTATTACGTCTTTATTACTTTTTTATTACCCCTCGCCTCTTCATTACTTCTTTATTACTTGTTAGTCTCATTTCTTGTAAGAGGCTGCCGACTGTGCGCCTAACTATATATTAAACGGAAAGTTATGCTCAATAAGATATGTTAAGGACAAGAGTAGAAGAACTGCCGTAGCCAACTGCTATTTTACTGTAGCAGCTCCCAATTAATACTGTACTGTGACAGAGCACTTTCATGGTGATTACTTCTTTTACTTTTTTTTCGTTTCACGCTATACGCTATATCGTGTTCACTGATAACTCCTACAACAGTAAGGTTCATCGATATCATTATTAACATCTTCTTGTCTGTACATAATGTTAAACTGCCTCTTGGACTAGCTTAACTAGACATTGCATCATGACGTTTTAAATAATTAAAACAAAGTGTAAACAAAGCATTATTCACAAGTAAATTTTAGTATAGAAAGAGACAACAACGAGAAATTACAGCAAAGGTGATGGTTTTTGAGGAGACGGGATGAGTATGCATCATGACGTTTTAAATAATTAAAACAAAGTGTAAACAAAGCATTATTCACAAGTAAATTTTAGTATAGAAAGAGACAACAACGAGAAATTACAGCAAAGGTGATGGTTTTTGAGGAGACGGGATGAGTAAGAATAACCAGTTTTGTTAAACCCAGAGATTATCCTGTACGAAATTCCTCAAATTTTTGGGATATCTTCCAAAAAAATCGATTTCTTTCTTTCGCCTTTACTCATAGACATACACATATATTTTTTTATAGCTGTTGTTTTTTTTTGTGTGTATTTGGTATCCCAGTCCCTTCGGGGATTACGTACCGTAAAGGTGAAAATATCGAAAATAATTTTTCTTTTTATTCTTTCAACCCTAAAAACCACTCAAACCTACCGAAAAACTCTTGCTTACCTGTTCCTTAACCGAACCAACAGCCTTCCCAAATATCCAACAACAACTCATCCCTAGGTCCAGTTAGTCATTCGCTTATCCCTTCCACCTCCACTCCACCACCAACCACCACCCCACACACTAGGCATTTCTCATCCAAAAATGTCTCTGGACATACACACATCAAACTATAAGGATTGAGGGATTTGGACCCTTAAATCTTTTTGGTGGACCCTTAAACGTGGAAATGTGTACAAGGAAAGCTAACTAAGCTATCTCTGTGTATACACCGACCGTACCAGGTCGGATCCCGAGGAGTCGAAATTTACAAAAGGATATGTTGCATATATGTGCTCAATATTTTTGGACCTAATTTGAGCGCCTCCCCACAATCGGGGGCCCACAATAAGGATGTGTAACGTATGTGACTACAACATGACGATAGGTATAGGGATCACAACGTTATCAGAATAAACCATACACATTTGTGGACGGCATAATATTGTGTATTATAAGAGGTGAAATTGTTTAAGGGTGGCTAAATTGTTGTCGAGATGGTAGAATAGAGAAAATGAAAGGGGTGGGGGTACAGGACATATATTTGTGTATATATAGGATTTGGTGCTTGATTGAATGAACCGAACGAAGAAGACTTTTCGATCTTCGCCGATTAAACATTTTTCACTTTAACATCGAGAATGCTTGGTTAAATTTAAGGGGTATGCAGTAGTAGCCTTCAGTATTTTTTACTGTTGTTGTTGGTTTGGTTAATACCTGTTCGCTACATAAAATCACAACCACACTTATACCCGCCACATCGTTCCTCTCGCCTATCCTATACATAGGGTGGTACATCCCCTGTGCACCCTATTGAAAATTATGTCTACAACATGAAAATGGTTATTCCCATCACGTGCATAATCAATTTCGTGGATGATGACTTCTGTCATTGGGAAAAAAGGGGTTTCGGCTCCCTCCGCATTCAACCATTTTGATGATGGTGATGGAACGCGCTTCCTACTGCTGCTAATGTTGATTCTAGCTGGTGCTGGTGGTCGTTGTTATAGCCTCTTGCTTGTGGAATGATGGGGTCTCTACCTCTTATCCTTGATGCAGAAGAGAGAATGGTTTTTGGTAGTATCCAGAGAATGGGGATGGAAGCTTGGTGGTATGTTTATAGTCGTACATATAGAACTGGCTTTAACATAGTAGAATGGTGTTATAGAGAGGGTGGATGGATGGGCAGCAACCAAAGCGAGAGAGGACACTGTTATTGGGAAGACGAATTGCAGGTAAAATGTTGAATATTTTGGTAAGGATAAATGGCTGGCAATGGTTCTGCATAAATTTATGGATTCTTTCCTGTTGGTTGGTCTTGTTTAAATGTAAGATTAATGTAGTGATTTAGAAGGATAATTTCTGATTTAAATACACAGAAATTTTGTTTTTTAGTACTCTCCACATTTATATTCCTCATTTCTCTTCCTCTTGATTTCATCTCATCTAGCTTTGATTTTATTTGTTTAATATTGTTTTTTTTTGCTGCTGCCGCTGTTACTGTTATAAATATGGACCAAAATATATATACATAAAACACAAAGCAGCAACAACCAACACAACAAAAAAAAACAATAACAAGGATAGGACCAGAAGTTGAATAAATTGTTACAGATCACGTAGCATAAGTGAATTTTTATTGCTTGCTTTTTTCATTGTTGTTGTTTTTGAAACGTATTTCTAACCCCTATCACCACCACCTACCCCTGAGCCTGAGTTTCTTGAGTGTATAGATTTATTAAACCCTTCCTTGTATTGAATTTGGTGCAATGTACTAGCCGGAAGTATACTAGAGAGAGAAGCTTGGTTTATCGAACAGAAAATGCCGTCCTCGCGTATTATGTTTAGATGCGATACCAGGAGAGTACAATCTCTCTCAGAATATTTGTGGAAGAGGAAGAACAAGAAAGATATAATAGGCGGAAGATTTTTAATGGGCGAATATCTTCTCTCAAGGCCTAAAGAAAATATCGTCCATTGAAGGGGTTTAATGAATTTGTATGATAGTATTGTCTATTACCCTTTTATTACCACTTTATTACCCTTAAATTACCCTTTTATTACATGTAAACCTTTTATTACATGTGAATCAAAGAATTTGAGAGTCTCACTGCTCATTGAAATAGCGATTTTAATATTCTTATTACGGGTGATTGGCCTATAGGAGACAATCACCCTCTGCCAAGCTATATAAATCCTGCATAACAGCTGCTGCTGTACCTTCCAGGAAGGCGAGAACGATTGCAAAACGCTTGTTCGATTATTGTGTTAACGGCTGGATCTAGCCAGAACTAAACAGACCTATGCAAAATATATCTTCAAAAGGATAAATTTTAATGGTAGCAATATTTCGCTATCTACGATGACCTATGTATTTTGGCCCCCGGTATCTGTAAAAAGCATATTCATAAATTAATGAGAAAAAGTTTGTTTTGTTAAAAGGAAACAACAACAATAATCACAAAATAAGGAACAGGATCAAATACAGCAAAATCTTTCATAACAAATCATAAAACTTCATTAAATACTGTTGAACTTTATGCAGTAAACAGTTGATAACAATTAATAATATCTAAAAAGGAATTAACCATCGTACAAACACATCCATATATCAATATATATATGTATAACCCTGGCCAAAAATATAGCCCTGATAGAAACACACACACACACATAAAATGATAAATATAAAATGGAACTTAAGTAAAGTTAATTTATTTCAACAATCTCTTAAGATCCTTTATTTTTCCTTCCTTTTGTTTTCTTTTATTTATTTATTTATTCAGGGAAGGGGGTTGAGGAGGTTTGTAGTTATTATACTCTCCCTTTTTCTCTCTCTGTCTATCTCTCGGTCTGTCTTCCTTTTATTCTGACTCTTTCACTTTATTTATTTATTTATTTTTTGTCCTTACACAAATTTCTCTGTTTGTGTTATTTTCGTCCTTTTTAATTCTTGAATTTACGTTAAAGGGACAAACAATTTTTAGAGTATCTTATGTAAGTAATTTCATTACGTTCAAAGGTGGCCATAATTTTTGTGTGTGGGTTCCGTTCGTTCGTTCCTTCGTTTGTTCGAGGAGTGTAACGCACAAAAACGACGAAGAATGAAAAAATAAAATGTTATGGGGGTATGTGGTAGGGAAGAAGGCGGGAGTACCGATTGGATGTTGTGGGTGGATAGAGGTTAGGTGTAGGGATTGTTTGTTTTTTTTTGTTCGCCATTTTATCTTACAAAACAAACACAGATATCTTTATTCGTAAATCATCTTAATGTTGTTAAAGTCAACTAGAACATAATTCAAGATAAAGAAGAACTTTCATTTTAAGAAGAAGTGGGGGGGGGGGATAAGAGAGAAAAGGAAGAATTCTTCCATGTGCATGGGTGGGTGTATATAGATATTTGTGGGTTATTAAAGAAAAAAAATGATAGACTACTTCAGAAATAGAATTAGTGCAATTAACACAAAGCTATAGTAATCAAGATGGCGAGGAGGTTTCTACAAAAAAAAGGATAACATGATAAAGAATGGGCACAAACAAACATAGGATAGATAAAATATCTGCTATCGCTGACATGAAGCCGCCAAACAAATGTGACTCATTTCATTCAGGAATGCAATTGAGCCTGTATTGTGTTTTATATTTAAGTTTTTTAAAACTTCCCCTCCTCAAAAGTAACATACAAAATAGGCATATTATTACGGGGTAATAAAAAGGTAATAAAACAAATTGACCTACAAGTACGTTAACAAACTGAGTTTGCGTTGTCTGTCATTTTAAAGTTTTTGAATGCTTCTTAATTCGGCTGATTTACTGCAACGTAATAAAAAGGTAATAACAGGGTAATAATTAATTACATTTTGCTTTCTCTAGCCTGAATTAATGACAAACATTGAAAATTCGTTATATTTATTAAAAATCTAATATTACCAAAAAAGGGATCGGATTTTATAATATATCCCCAGAGAATATAAATGTTATCTTCTCTCTATAAATTATTAAAATTTATATTCATGCTCTGGCGTGGAAAGGCTGGTTGTTATATGCTATATTTGTGTGTGTGTGGCATCCAAACACCATAAAACATCAAAAACCATTTCATAAGAAGCACAACCAAAACCAAACCGAAAAAAAAAACGAGAAGAGGTAAAACAAAGCCACGCATTATAAAATATATGGTACATTACAGGATTTAATTAAGCCATATATTAAAAAGGAGAAGGTTTAGACACATCTCGCTAATAATTATGGCCACCAAACTCAACCAGCCGAACCAGACCTTAACCAACCACCACCCTTCATCGTCTGTTTCATCCATCTAGCAACAACAACAACAACAAGGGCAACGACAAAATGTTTTATTTCAGAAAAATTTATTTCCATTTTTTTCTTTCTCGTAGTTGTGAGGTTGTTGTTGTTGTTGTTGCTAAATTAAATTAATTTTAAAGGGATAATTAATTTCATTGTTGTGGTAGCTAAAAGTGTTTTAACATTTTACCATTTAACATATAATAACACAGAAAGACATGCCCTGCCTCCAGCCCATCCACACAAGGCCTCTTATATAAGTAAAATATGCCCCTATACTTTTGCGCTCTTCCGCTGTAGGTGTGATGATGGGTGGTGTGGCGAAATTGCATTATCCAAGTCTCGTCATTCAACCTCCTGATTAAGGTTGTGCTTGACTCAGATACTATATCTCTATTCAGTCTATCTTTCTCTATTTATTATATTCCCCCCCCCCCCCCCAACCGTCAGACAACCTTTTTTTTCCGATTCAACATTTTTGTAGAGCAAAGATTTCCTGTGAAGGTGATTTTCATGTACATAATTTACGGATTTATAACATGACAGGTTTTTTGAAAGTATACCGAAGATCGTTGGTGTTTTTTTGCGGCTGGATGAGGAGGGTCCTTATTACGACTCCCTACCACCCAAATTTTAGTAGTGCACAGAATGTAAAACTAGTTTTTTTCACCACATTTTTACAGACTGTACAACATTGCCATTATATATATATGTATATAGAGCAGCAGTAGCAAAAAAAAACTAGTGGTATTGGTAGTCAGGTCGTGAAGGATTTTGCCCACGTTTCGTAACCTTTTTATTACATTTATTTTTTTCTTAGTAAAAATCAGGAGTTTAAGGCTTTCCACAGTGGATATCATGTGGCGTTTGACCCTAATTTAGATGATTTAATTTCCAAAAAAGAGAATACTTAAGGCCATTCTGTAGACACGGTGTCTTTCGTACACATCTTGACTTGTAACACATCTTTTGTGTATTCCCCGTTCAAGGGCTGCAGATTGACGAGCTACTTCAACCAAATCTTTTTCTGTCGAACGAACGCTTTAACTATTGAATTTCAAATGTGGTGTCTCCAATTGGTTGGATTGTTTTTGCCCTATGTTGCATTTCACCTTTGTGTCAAATACTGTACAAACAACACCCCCACACGGACAGAATAATTAGAGAGTTGAAATGATTTTATGTTACAAAGAAAGAAACATGACAGCATTATTTATTGCAATAAAGACGTCAACATAAAAATCCAAGAGAATGACTGACAAGTTCCTGCAAAAAAAATAAATAAAGGAAACTCTAAGCAGAAATTGAATAGCCACCAATTTTTACCACCTCGTATAGAGTTCCCTTTGCTCTTTTATGCCAATCTAGAAAATCACAGCCAACATACATCGCGTTATCATTCCACACAATTTGCCTCATTTAGCCACATCAGTGTGCAAATACCCCCCTCCTTCACTATATATGTGTGTATGTGCTCGTATCCAGTTTTGAGAGTTGATCCTTTTTTACCAAACAATTTCACTCTGAAGAATAACGAAGACCTTACTCTGGAAAGATCCCCAACTAATATGCAATCCGTGGAGCCTAGATGCTTCCTTCTCGGTATGGAAGGGTGGAATCAGTTGTGAAGATGTGGAATAGCATCCCCAAACCCCCAAAAGGAACAAAAATTTGGCGAGAGAGAGAGAGTTAGAGCAGAGCTGGGTGGTAGCGTGGGGAATCCTTGTAGGTTTATGGCATCAGCTTACCTGGCACCTGGCTTCAGGATTAATAGGTATAGAGAAACGGGTAAAAGGTATACAAATGCCACTCTAGCTGCGTTCCGACTATAACCCTAAAGCAAAATTACAAAATCTCCTGAACGAAGGCAGGCAACCCAGAAATTAATTTTCTATGCATTGCTAGTGAAATGTTGGTAGTTGCTGTTTCCGAAAAGGTCCGGGGCACCGGTGCGAAAGGGGTGGTTTTAGTAAATTGTGCTAGGGGGGAGGTGGATATCTAGGATCCATTGCTGCCTTACTAACCGAATATCATGGGTTATATTATTTTTTGTTTGTTTGGTATAAGCACGGCCAACGTTACCCTTTATACCTTTGCTTTTTAGTATGACGACGACGAGGAGGACGACGAAGATGATGATGGGGCTTAAAGTGTGGGGGAGTTGAAGGACTACCCGAACTGGCAGCATAGTAAGCGGAAGGGGGGAGAAATTACCAAAAACTTTATACACGTTCAGGATATTCCGTGGTTCATACAGTATGACTTTGGGGGTGGCGAGCAGGGGAAGGTTTGCATATATGCAAAAGTATGTCTTCTCATTTTAGTTCAATGCTATACGTGTACTACTAGAGTTTGCCTTTTACACCTCTCACAGTTTTTAGCAATAGATGCTTGAAAGGGAGACTACGCGATGGTTGGTGGAATATGATGAAATAGAGGATTTATATGTAACAACTGGTGTGGCAAAATTTAATAAGAATACTCATATTCCATACTTCTTCGTCTATGGTTAAATATTAATACCTCTATCTATAGTATACTTTAGCGCAAGTTTTACTGTATGGTAAATTCTCGCTATTATTTTCATTATTGTTGCCCTTTCCCGCCGCGCTTGGTTTGTTTTGTTCGGTTATCATCTCGAACCAATTCAATCTGTGTGTGTGTGTGGTGAATTAAAAAACCATTGAAGGAAAATTTTATGATCCTTTTTTGCAAGCGATGAAGGCTCCTGTTGGAAACTCATTTATTTGCATATGATTTTATTTTTATTGAATGCAAATTTATATTTAACAAAAACGCGTATTGAGAAGCGTATATATACATACCATTACTGGGGTCGTTCGTACCATAATAATCATCATTATCGGTTTTCGATTGTACGTCTTATTGAACACGGGGCAATCCGCGAGGGAACGAGTGAATACACCGCTAAAGGTTTTTAGTTCACGTAGAGAATCTCAAAACATGCCAATTAACGCAGGACAATAAAAAGGTAATAAAAGGGTAATAAAACAGGTGAAGTCAACAATAAGAAGCAGTACGGCTAACAGTATGAAAGCAAAGGTAGCGTATCGCTTAATCGTGTTGTATGTGGGAATGAGGCTTAATTATGATGCGTAGATATTTTCATATAGGTTAGAGATGACTTTGTTCTGGCACAACACATAGGTGGGGGTACTTTCTAGGGCCGGTACCTTTAATGTTGCTCGGTGGAGTCTGTCCATTTCTAGATCCTTTTGCATTAGATTGTCCATGCTATCATCAGCAAATATCAATTTTTTTTTTATCTTACCGACATCCTATTGTGTCCGGGATTGGGTCGAGCGAAGATTCTTTAGTAGTAGTAGTAGTAGTAGTATAATATTACATTCACCTTAGAGTAAGGTCATAAATTTATCAAATCCCGCCGTTTGGCTAATTAGTTCTACACCAGTATTCCTTAAGGATTGCGCGCTGCTCTTTTAGTAATAAAATTCTTGTTCCTTTTTTTATTATTGTTGTTTTTGTTGCTGCTGGTGCTGTTGTTATATTCCTTTGACTTCATTAACACAATTACGAACATTAGCAGTAAAAAATTTAATCCTATCCCCGCCGACGTTGTGAATGTTAAACAATCCCCTGCTATTATGTCCTCGTCAGAGCACAGAGGGTGGAATCGTCCCCCCTTTTTTATATTAAACAAAAAAAATCACTTGTTCGTAACACAGTTTCAACAAGGCAGAAATTTGCTTCCTATATATATATATTTTTTTTTCAACAACAAATCTTTTACTTGTTCCTTTGGTGTTGTACTTTGGTCGGTGTTGTACATTTTACTTTTTTTTATCTGAGTGGTGTGTTGTTGTTGCTGTTTTGTATCCAGGACCTTATTTTGTACATCATTTTTATTTTTGTTCCATTTTTTTTTTGTACAGCGAGAGAGAGAGATTACAATTAGGACGTGTTAAAATTACTTCTTTAGTGTATGTGTGTGTACAAATATATATGTATATTTTTGAGATCCTGTTCCTTTCGTTTTTAGCCAAGAGTAAAACAAGGAATAGGTGGTTGATAGTATGCAAAAAGGGGTAGTATACAAGCGCCAACCCTCCAAGCTTTTAGTCCTTTTAATGTCTTATGTCTAAGAGATAGAAAAAATTTGAACTTCGCAATAAGAAAGGATACAAAATATAAATATAAGAAGAAGAAGGTAATTACTGTCACAAGTAGGAGAGGGAAATTAAGAAAAAGAGAATGCTTCTGGGTAATCCTTTATTTTGGTTTTTTTGTTGCTTCCATGTCCAACACAGCAAGGATTTATTGTTGTTTTGTCATAATATATTTTTCGTCCTTCCGTTTTCATTTTCCTTGTCTTATAGATCCTTAAAAGTGAAAAGCCTTGTTTTGTGCTTTCTTGTGCATGCGACGAAGCTGTATGACAAGTGATAAGGACCTCTTGTTTTTCTATTTTTTGTTTGTTATTGTTTTTGTGTCGGCTAATTGTGATGTTTTTTGTTTTTGCTTTTTTGATTGTGAATAAAAACAAAGTGGTAACAACCTGATGTCCATGTCCTTTAAAATTTCATCGCAACACCAGTGAGACGTCTGCAGGAAGAAGTTGATGGAGATCAAAACCCGAATTGTGCTTTAGAGACATCAAAGAGAAAGCATCTAACTTCTTAGCGTGCCTGTTAAATAAGATTTTCTGATGTTTTGTATAGTTACCGTTTTATTACCCTTTTATTGCCTTCTAGTTATCACCACTTAGCAAACCACAGTCAAAGTGATGCCGTAATTTGGTATTATTACCCCTTTTAATACCCGTTTAAAAGAGACGTCAATTTTTTTAATCAAAAATATTTTCAATACTTTTGTAATGCAACATACGCACATTCTTGTGAGTTTCCCTATTTAAAATGGCTGTTAATCAAACATGAAATACGCAATTCTATTAAATACATTTTAAATATCTACACTCTGGCCTTTTAACACTCCCTAAACAGGCATGTATAGGGATGTACGTGTGCACACACATTAATATATATGTATATATACTTATATCGTTTTTAAAGGGATAGAGGGGATTGGGGACATCAGAGAAGATGGAAGAAATCAACTTAATAAGATTTTGTCATAAAATGGCACAATAACAGTAGCAGCAAACACCACACCAAAGAAAAAAACCGGGAATAAGGAATTTACAGTGAAATAGCATTTGGGGGTATATCCTTGTTTTTGCTAAAACCCCACTCTCTCGCTTTCCTATCTACCGACACTTAGCAATATAAGATGGAGTATCCTTACACTCTGAATCATATATAGGATATTTTATCCTTATAATACCATAAAGTAGGACTTTCTCATAAGCGTAAAATTTTCAAACAACCGAAAAAGGGAGCACACTTTAACGAGTTAGATGGGTAAAGTTAGATGGGAAATGTTATGGGGGGACAATATACCCATCGAATTTATCCCCTTTTGCACAATTTTAATACCTTTTTAGCCAAAAGAAAAAAAAACAGAAAACATACACCAAGCTCAACCACCCCATTCCCTCCTTCGCTCTCTGCACCGCACCGCACGCACGGCCTTACCATCCATCCGTACGGGGGGTAGCCCCAAAAACACACCATCTTAAAATGTTCACAGTTTCAATGGCCAGTAAAAATGCCCCCAAAATTGTTCGATTGGTAAGAGACTAGTAAATTTTCGGGCACGCAAGCATATCAGAGTGTATTAAATAAAATCCTGTTTACAAGAGCATGACCCCTATATGAGTGTCCCCGCTTAGCTTCTATACACAAGAGCCCTGTGTCCCTTTATACACTATATCATCGAAATACTTCCATATAGGCACAGCACGCACACACACATAAACATATACACACACATACATATTGTGTCCCTCTACCCTATTTTAGCTTTGAGAATGTTTTGCTAGGTTATTTTATGCCTTCTATAGGATACTCGACGGATGCTAGTTATGTTGTTGCTTGTCTTTGCAAATACGTGTATTGGCTTGGATTGCCTTCAATCCTCCTCCACCCACCCCCACATCCTAGTACCAAAAACCCTTTGTAAATATATTATTCCACTGTCTAACAAATTCGTGGCTACTATACAAACTTTTATAGCACTACCAACACCCCTTCACCACTCCCCACCATCCCATACACTTAACAATCCACCTCGGCAAGTTTTCATATATACTTTCTAAGAACTGTGGACTGGTTTTTGGTGTGGGGTGTAATACCATAAAATTAATTTCAGTGAATGGTGTCTGGTATTTGGGTCAAGTGTCGACATTTAAGAACCGGAACACATATTCGCATAGAAAATGGCCTTCTAATTACCCACCGATGACCCAGAAGTTTTCGGGCATTGGTGATATCGGGGCGGGTGTAGGCAAAATACAGGTCAGGCTTATGGCACAGAGGGTTGATGGCTAAATGGTATAAAACGAAACTTGTAATATCTTACATATATTAAAATTTCTCTCCCCTTCTCTCTATGTCGGCCTTTTATGTTATTAGAACACGCATTTTTTCTGCTGTTTGTTTTTTTAGTAAATGTGAAAATTCACACTATACATACCACCCCCTGTCTAAATACCCCAAAAAAAATTCAAGGACAGCTAAATTATTAATGGACGTAGCGCCTCTGTGAACCGGTCATTTAAACAAAATTGTTTTATTTAAATTTAATTTTATATTGTATATGTATTTTTTGGTTTGTGTGGGAGGGGAGGGAGGTTTGTGTCACGAACTCAGTTCTAGTTAAGCTCTTGATCCAGGATTATGCTGGGCATTATTTATTGCCGCAAACATATTAATCAACTAAATTATTTTTATTCTCGGGTAGTACTATTGTTCATCAATTATTAAATGATAAAGCATACATCAAATTTATTGAATTAAGCCTCTTTTTTGAGAATTGTTACAGCCTCCACGCGTTTTTTTTTTGTGAATTAATACGAATTTTATGGTAACCAAAAATAATGGTATTTAATGGTGTAACAAAATCGATACCAAAAAGTGTAAATATTAAAAACCCATGTCATTTCCCCTAACCATACTTCATTAATATCATTACAAAATGATCACCCCCACCCCCTCTACCATGGCGCATATAAAATGAGAATAATTAATTGAATTTTATCAATTTAATATTTTATGATATGCCGATGAAAGTGTGTAGGGAAAACGAAATAGCAGAAATGCCAACATACAGAAAGGAAGAAAAATACACACACCTTAACAAATATAATTTATCTTTGCAAAAAAAAATTCATCTAATAAATTTAGACCGTGGAGGTTTGAGTTTTTCTTCATTAATTTTTTTTTCGTTCGTTCGTTCTTAGTTTGTATTTAGTGCTGCTGTTTTTGTTGTTGAAATATTGCTTTTCTATACGCTTCATTTCGTTGCTTACGAGCACTTCTACCAAAAACCTATCTGCCACCACCACCACCCGGTTCACTCATTCATTCATTCAACCACCCCTTTTATATTTTTTTCATGGGTATAAAAGAATTAGGAATGAGAGGAGAAATTTGGATACATATAACCCCACCGCCCTTACCCTGTAGGTATATATAGATATATATTTTTTTTGTTCAACAGCACACCAACAACAACCAAGAAGAAGAAATGAAACGTGATTGCTTCAAGAAAAATATATTCTATTGAGACGAAACCCAATAAGGGTCTCGTGTTTTCATTTTTTATAATCCTATTTCCTCCCTTCCCCTCTTCACCGCAGTTTTCTTTCTTCATGGTAGCCATTCACCCTATGTTCCCTCCTATGTTCCCTATACACAAAAAAAAATCTCGATCCACACCCCTTCTCTGCACTTATTGTTGAGTATTTTGTTTTTGGTTTTCATTTTTTTTA
>OX465286.1:5956404-6147277 GCA_949987705.1 Thereva unica
CCTAAAGCTAAATAATACTGCCAAATTTTATAAATTACATGAATTCACCTTAATAAACCCTAAATAATTTAAATCAACTACTTAAATTAAATAAATTAAAAAAAATGAAAATCTTCAATTCCCGAAACCTCAAAAAACGCAGAAGAATCGCACTGAGAAAAACTCAGTTTGAGGCCCGTTTTGGCGTTATCATAAATACTCGTTATTAAGCCTCTTGTTATCAAATATTCATTATTTATATATTTATTTATATTTTTAATTATTTAAAAGCATAATTTCAGGCAGGGCGACGGGGCTTTCGGTTGGGATTAAAATATTAAATAAAACATTTCGAGGAAAATGAAAGAAATAGTTCCAAATGCAATTGGGAATAGAATGTGTTATTTAGGGGAAGTGCGATCAGCCAATCAAATACGATCAATTGGAATGAGGAATAAGCACAGTGAAGAAAGTAGTTTGAAAAGGAATTGTATTCTTTTTATATTATTTCTTCTTAGGGGGGAGTGACGTCAGGTGATCCTCTGCCGCCTGTCGAATTGCTGCCTGGGGTTTATGGTGGCCTGGTGCAAATCCCGGCGAGCCTAAGAAATTTTGTTGTTACGTTTTTGAAAGTGAGAAATTTTTTTATGCGTGCGGCTAGATTTCGCATTGACAAGGCAGGTGCTACAGATTGGAAAATAAAAATTGTTTTTTTTTCAACTAAAAGCAATTTAATTCTCGAGATGATAGAATACATTATTACATGTAAATTTTAATGACTTGTTTTGTTTCGGTGTCGATGGTTTTATTTTGAAAATTCCTCTCCGTCTTTGATTTGCTTGCGCAGGTTATTTATTGGCTGGGGTGGGTGGGTGGACAGCAGTGATGCTCAGGATACCAGCGTGGAGGTTTACTTCATCCTTGAACATGGTGGTTGCGTGGCCAGACGACAATGATGCTGGGATAATTGGATCTTAAAGTATCCACCAAAAATAACTGAATTACACATAGAATTATTATAAGAAAACTTAAATCACACTTTTATTTTACTATTTTCTGAATTTACATCCATCACGAGCATTGGTCACTACATTTTGACACAACGGCTGCCCTGCCGGTGGACGACCAATTTTGTTCTAAAATTTTCAGCTAATATGCACAAAACGGCGGAAATTCTGACTGAAATCATACAAAATTATTATAGAAAACATAAAATTTCACAAAAGAAGCAATTAATTGTTGCACATTACGATTTCTTCAGGTTAATTAAGTAACCAGCGGCAGCATGATGACAGCTGTGGGTGCCATCCGTGCTGCTGGTGGTGCACCGTGCCTCATTAAGAATTTTAGGGCTTCAGCTGCAAATAATATAATAATTCATGAATTATTTGTAAATTTCCCAATTTATATTAAATACTTAGGAAAAATAAATATTATAAAATAATTAGAAATTACATTTCCGTTAACTTCAAATTGACTTCTGTCCCCCGCAAATGTAAATAAAGAATGTCAAGGAATCGGAAATGTTATTTGGAAAGAGATAAAATTCAAATTATTGCCGATAGTGTGAGGGGGATAGAAAAACGATATGTCGATTTCTCCTAAAGAATTTGTATGTTGAAGGAATTCAATTAATGTGTTAAAATGAGAGAGAAAACGTTTCGAAGGAGATGGAAATAGTTAAAAATGCAATTTTGCTTTAAATATTTTATCGCCAGTTTCTCATTTCCCCTTATTGAGAAGAAATGTGTGCAAAAGGAGTGATGAGCAGTGACGTCAACTGATCCTGTGCCGCCTGATAAATTTGCTGCCTGCGGTTCATGAGACCCTGGTGCAAATCCAAGAAATCGTACTAATCCGAAATAATTTTGGCTGGGTGAAAATGCAAATAGGGCGGGCGGGCGGGCGGGCAGGGCGACTGGGGCTGTCGGTTGGATTTTAAATTTTAAATAAAACATTTCGGCTGGAATTAAAATATTAATAAATCAAACATTTCGAGAAAAATGAAGGAAATAGTCTCAAATGCAATTGTGAATAAATGTATTATTTAGGGGAAGTGCGATCAGCCAATCAAATACGATGAATTGGAATGAGGAATAAACACAGCGATGAAAAGAGTTTGAAAAGGAATTGTATTCTTTTTATATTATTTCTTCTTAGGGGGAGGTGACGTCAGTGATCCCCGGCCGCCTGATCGAATTGCTGCCTGGGGTTTATGGTGGCCTGGTGCAAATCCTGAAATTCCCAAGAAATTTTATTTTACGTTTTTGAAAGTGAAAATTTTTTTGTGTGCGACTAGACTTCAGGGAGGGCGACGGGGCTTTCGGTTGGATTTAAAATTTTAAATAAAACATTTCGGCTGGAATTAAAATTTTTTATAAATAAAACATTTCGAGAAAAATGAAAGAAATAGTTTCAAATGCAATTGTGAATAAATGTATTATTTAGGGGAAGTGCGATCAGCCAATCAAATACGATGAATTGGAATGAGGAATAAACACAGCGATGAAAACAGGTTGAAAAGCAATTGTATACTTTTTATATTATTTCTTCTTAAGGGGAGGTGACGTCATGATCCTCTGCCGCCTGATAAATTTGCTGCCTGCGGTTCATGAGACCCTGGTGCAAATCCAAGAAATCGTACTAATTCGAAATAATTTTGGCTGGGTGAAAATGCAAATAGGGCGGGCGGGCAGGGCGACTGGGGCTGTCGGTTGGATTTTAAATTTTAAATAAAACATTTCGACTGGAATTAAAATTTTAATAAATAAAACATTTCGAGAAAAATGAAGGAAATAGTTTCAAATGCAATTGTGAATAAATGTATTATTTAGGGGAAGTGCGATCAGCCAATCAAATACGATGAATTGGAATGAGGAATAAACACAGCGATGAAAAGAGTTTGAAAAGGAATTGTATTCTTTTTATTTTATTTCTGCTTAGGGGGAAGTGACGTCAGATGATCTCCTAGTGCAAATCCTGAAATTCAGAACAAAATTTAATTTTCATTCATACATTTCACACTAGCCCCTTACGGGTTATGACGTAGATCCATTGATCTTGTGCTCTGAGTTGAGGCTGTCGGCTTGCTGCCTGGGGCTTATGGTGGCCTGGTGCAAATCCTGAAATTCCCAAGAAATTTTATATTACGTTTTTGAAAGTGAAAATTTTGTTTATGCGTGCGACTAGACTTCGCATTAACCAGGGCAGGTGCTACAGATTGGGGTGGATTTCAAGAAATAAAAAATTGTTTTTTTTGTCAACTAAGAAAGCAATTTAATTTTCGAGATGAAATAATATAAATTATATGTAAATTTTAATCATTTAATTAATAACTTTCACTTATTGTGTTTTATTTATTTTATGTTTCGGTCGGTGGTCGGTGTTTTTTTTTGAAAATTCCTCTCCGTCGTCCTTTGATCTGAGTGCGCAGGTTGTTGGCTGCGGTGGATGGACAGCAGTGATGCTCAGGATACCTGCGTGGAGGTGTACTTCATCCTTGAATTGGTTGCACTGAAAATTACAGATCGTTAATTATTTTGAAGAGTTAACAAAAGTTGGAAAGTGAAATTTACCGTGGTTGGTGCTTGCTCCTTTCCTCTCAGTCACCATCGCCGGTGGTCGCCGCTAATCATGTCGGTGGTTGCCGGGGTTGTGGGTGGAGTGGCGATTACGATGTTGGCACTAATTTTGAAGCGATATGATGTCACAGCTTCCAGCGAGTATTTCTTCGATTTATTTTTGTTGTTCCGCCAGCTTTGAAGATTTTGGGCTGGTCACTCTTGGCTTATCCAGAGCAAATCTGGATAATGCTGGAATTACAACATTTGTTCAAGCGTTAGTGGCTTGTTTTTATTAATGTAATGTTTAAGTTCGGAAAGAGCATAAAATTCAAGTTATTGGAGATTGTTGGAACTGTGGGTAGGGGGTGGCGATTGAATGGGTAAAGAGATGACAAGTTACCATACCTAGAATATCATTTGCTTGAATCCTGGACAATTGAATCGAGCTCCTTGAAGACTTCAATTGAAATGATGAAAAAACGTTTTCACCCCATCTCCGCGAATAATCCGGTGATGATGATTTAAGCAGAGGCCGTTGTTGTTGGAAGTTGGGCTCCTCTCCCGAATTCAGATCCGCTGTTTGCCAAAAAATTCCAAGGGGTTAGGGATTTATGCCCATCCCCCATGGCGTTTTTCTGTAAAGGGATTTAAATTCGAGGTTAAAAAGTATGTAATTAATGCATTTTTATATACATATATTCAAAACTAAAAGTTTTTTTTTCATATAAACAAAACTCATTACATTTATTTGGTGAAATTGCAAGCAATTTTCACTTTAAAATTGACACTTGGTGTTCTTCGACATAAGCTTAGGAAAAAGAATATTAAAAAGTACAAAATAGCGCCAATTTTAGCATTAAAATTGCCTATAACTTCTATGTGGGACATTATTCATAGCAAACACTCCAAGCTTTCTTATTCTGGGGGAAAAAAACATTAGTTGACTATGTATTTTTTTTGGAGAAAAATGGGGTTGAAGGTGACATTTTTGTTAAACAAAAAAAAACAAAATTTTGACTTTGACGACTTATAACTTCTGGAAGTTGGTACGGTGGTACCGTCGCTTTTAAAATTTTAGATAGGTGGGAGTATTCTGCGTACACTTGGTACCTTATTCATGAAAATATGTTATGGCGTTACAAAAATACAGGGTTATATTTAGTTATTTTGCCCGAAAAAAAGAAATAGCATTATTAACACCTCGCAGTTACGGGATATAACAACTATACAGAAATTCAATTCTCATTATAGTCGATAATCTGAGATACTTTCCTTTTGCGCCGGCGCCTGGGGTAATTTTTTATGGGCTGTGACCCACCTCCTTTGTAGGAGTTATGTAAACACCAACGACTATTGACAGACTCGTCCCAATTACCTTACCATTCCCTTACGGACTCGCAGCGGGCAATCTGCTGCGCCGTATCTTTCTTGGCTCCGCTCTACCATATTCTGGGTCATCGAGACGCATTCCTTTTCTCGCCAGGATGTCGATGGAGATCATTCCCGCTATCACGCAAGCCGCATCGTCGGACGAGGTCCTGTACATCTCGGATTTATTTCTAGAGATGGCCTTGTTCAGTTTTTTCTTCGCTTCCTTATGTCTGTTGAGGAGTTGACCTGAATCCAGACGGTTCCGATTTCTTTGGGTTCTGCTTCTCGCTTTCAGGCAAGCTCTTCGGATTGGTCGATCTCGGCGTTCCACCAGAAGTTTGGTGAGTGTCGACGATTGCGTCACGTGCCTGTTTCATTGAATCTTCGATACTCTGTGGCCCACCCCCTGGCACCTTCTGCCGACCTTGCATCATGCAGGAATACTTTCTCGAACACCTCTGCGTCGAGTTTCTTAAAGGCCCATCCTCTAGTCACTCCGCATCTAAGGTTCCTCTTTTCTAAACCTGACCTTCCTCGAAGATGATGGCTATATCGCTGGCGTGCCGCTGCTATTCGCTATCTAGATGCTGCTGTGCAGATACTCTTCTTTTCGGGGGCCCTTTCTTCCATGGGGCCAGCCACTGCTACGTTAGAGGGCTCTCCCTTTTCTTGGGGCTTTCTTTCGTCCTTTCCTTCTCTATTCCTCTTCGAGGGGCTATGTGCGAATTGCATCTAGTTGGGGCGCTCTGTGCGGATGTTCGTTGTTATCCCGTTGGCGTTTACGGGACTCTGCAGTTTTCGCGGCATTGTGCGGGCTTTCTTCCTCAACCTTCCTTTGTGAGACGCTTCTTATTTTAGGCGGATTTGGAGTTATTCGTGTCGCTATCTTCATTCGCTCCTTCACCGTCTTCATGGCTTCCTCTTTTCCCTCCAAATAGTCGGCTCTGAAGCCATTTATGTGGCCGTGGATCACGCGGGTTATGAAGCAATGCAGTCTGAGAGGGTCTTTATAGTTGTACCCAGCTTTGCTAGGCACCTAGGCAAGGACTCCTCCTCCACCCGGGTAGTGCTAGTTGTGGCACCACAGCTACTATCGCTGCTTCTTTCCTACATTCTACTTACCAAACTTACCTTCGTTGGCTCTCTCGAGCTGCATAGCGAGATGATGCTGTTGGCCGTACCTTTTCCGTGATACGGTCCTCCGCGGCTCTTTGGGCGGTTCTCTTCACGGATCTCCCAAAAGCAACATTAACGCATACGTGACCATGTATACCATATGTATATTGTAGAGTAATGGCAAATGACAATGATCCGGAAAAAAAATTCGAATACAAAATTTACAGTATTTAAGGAAAATCAAGAAAACAACCTCATTGTCTACTTTGAATTTTAATTGCTTTTACCTGCTGTTTATGCACGTGCAATTATATCCCCCCCCCCCCCCTCCTTCCCCATTCGTTTTAATCCGGATGGGATGTATACCTACATTTATAGATATACTATATACAATGCCATAGTTAGTTTGAATAGAGGGAAAAGGAGGTGGTGGGGGGTGGGGTAGAGAGATAGTATAAAGAGAGTGTATCTTTTATAATTTTGCTTTTTTGCACGGGGGTTAAAGAATATGCATGAAGCCTAATCGGACCTGACATGGAAGAAAAATGAACAGAGATCCGATTTTCGGTAAACAGAACACGTCTGGTTACTACCGGTGTTTTAGGATTTGGACTTGGAACATTTTAACAGACAAAAGTCCGCCCTAGGGATTTCTGTGCTTTTGTATAATATTATTCTTATGTGTATATATATATGTGTGCTTGAAACTTCATTTCTATGTACATATATATATATATCCTGCTGGGCATGTAATTATCCAACAGTTATGAATAGACCTTTAGATAGACACAGAGTTCTTGTAACACAGATCTCAAAGGGTATATACATGATAATTCAACACTAATTGACAGTAACCATCACCCAGGTTATATTTTAGTGTTCACACAGTATGTAAAGCCCACATATCTATAAAATCATCACTAAACATCATAAGATACTATGAATGGACGTGTGTATATTGTTTAATATTGTATAAGAGACATCAATGTGGACTTGTGGTGATATACATATATGTATATATGTCCTGTGTTGGCCGCTTGTATCATCCTCCAGACCGTTTTTCCACTGGATTCTGGGTAGAGTCATAGAACCATACCAAACCATTATTCCTGCAACCTTTCTGGGAACATCTTCGACCGGGCAAGATTAAATGGGTAATTTTTGTTTTCCCTGCAAATCTTCGGGACAAAATGGAATTTCCCTTCAGAAGGTCAAGGCAAAATTTGTTTCCCACGCTCAATCGCTCTAATACCTACTCACCTTACAGTCGAGATCATAGACAGGGTGAAAATCTAATAAGAGACTTTAAGCAGACCTTTGGCTGTTGGTGGAATATGACTGGAAATGGGCTATAGTATCCCCACGACCACTATCTAGGAATGTGTCTCAGGAGACAGAATGATGACACTGCATGGAAGACGACGATACTTCCACACGACTTTCTTGTTTCCTATCTATGTTCCTATGTCCCTGGAATCCAGGCGAGGGTAACGTTTTAACTTTCTACCGTGATTGTCTAGATCAGCTCTGAAATCACTCAACTAGCCTTAAGGGTATCGTTACTGAATCCGAATCTGTTATAGAGGCTAGAGGCTATCAATGAAAATTCCAATGATACATCCTTGTGCAGGCTCGTGGTTCACTGTCTGGCAGGCCTTCACGATTTTCAGGCCGCTAAGACGATACTAGCGGTCTATAAATAGTCTTCTGCCTGATGAATATCAAATTTTGTCAATCTCTTCTTGAGGGAGTTTTGGCGGATTCCAATCTTTCCTAAAGGCCAATGTAGGAGAAGGTAGTGGTAGTTTATCGTTGTGGCACCCATACCCTCTTCTTCTTCTTTCAGGGCTCAACAATCGGGATCCGGTTGTTGCCTATCGCAACTGTTCTCTCCACCGGTCTCGATTCTGAGCCAATGTCTTCCAGTTTGGCATTCCTAAGCACTGGGCGTCCTGGTCTACCTGGTCTACGCCATCATTCCAAATGTTGCCATGACAGTAGGATTTTAAGGTCAAAGCCTCAATCTAAGGGCACTTACTGAACAAGGCCGGATGTTTGTTGTGATGCAAGTCGGTAAGGAAGGAGCAGGGCTCAAGACAACATCATGGAAGTTTGTGTGTTATGCTCTTATCTTATGTACCTATGCTGCCCCCATTGTTGCTGTCCTCCCTGAACCCGTAGTAACACTATGACATTACAGTTCCTGCTTAGCGCTGGCTACAGCCCGCACCAAGGAATCACATACGAGGCAATTGTACATACCATGGCTGTGTACTCCATACAGGACAATTTTTGCCTTGAGATCGGCATATTTTGTCGAAGGTTAGGGATAAAAGG
Source organism: Thereva unica (assembly GCA_949987705.1). Lineage (NCBI taxonomy): Eukaryota > Metazoa > Arthropoda > Insecta > Diptera > Therevidae > Thereva > Thereva unica. The sequence goes on from OX465286.1 coordinate 5,964,771, forward strand.
CTATGCACACACATTTTTCCACGATTTTGCGACTTCTAATTGCGTTTTGGATCTAGTATTAACACAACTTTAAAATTGGGTAGGATGGGGGTAAAAACTTAAGAACAGAAGGTAAAGGTAATATAAAGGTAATATAAAGGTAATAAAAATGGTGTGGGGTATTATCTGTATGTTACTTTTCATTTGATGGTTGGGGAAGTTTAATTTTTACCAGTCTACAGATTTCTAATCAGTTTTGCCTGTGTGTTGGATGGCACTGCCCAGATGGGCTAAATCTGTTCCAGGCATCTCCGGAATGATTTCACTAGTCACTTTCGTGGTAATATTTCATGACACACATTTTCTCACTAGGTCATCTATACGTATGCTACACGCGCTTTGCCTTAACCTAATTTTTTTGCCAATACACACACACAATAATAATAATTTTTCTTGGTCACAGATTTTCTTCATCATTTCGTATATTTTTTTTATTGCAACCTTTCATATTCCCCCCTCCCCTATCACCCATTCAATTGCGCTGCTATACACGTTTCTTTACTGATTTTTTTGTACTTTTATTTTTATTTTAATATCGTTCAAATGTTACATGAATTCCATAATACATATATATGTGTATATAATAGTATGCCCCCTTCCCTATGTATATCGTCGTAACGACTCAGTAAGGAGACATAAAATATGTGTTCGTTGGCGATAAAAGAGGGTAAGTTGCACCCCTGTCAAATCGCACCATAAGATACTGACTAAAATCTCAAGGACTTGGACCTGGCAACCGAACACAATAAATTTCCGTCACTTCAATGCGGAAAAGACCATACACACACACATACATCCATACATGTCCTTGAACGGACACAATAGACTGGATACTGTATACCATATACAGAAAGCATATCATACCCCCAGATGAAGAACAACAAAAAAAAATTGTTTTAGATCATTGCGGTCAATGTTTTGTGGCCTGAGCGTCGTGGCTGTGGTGTGATGGCCTTTCAAAAACCCCAAAAAAAATTTTTTTTCTCCAGGCGTGCTTTCTTTGTCCACCGGTAACTGTAGCCGCACCAAAAATAATCTCACCCCATTTTGCTCGTGTTTATAGTATGTAGTATATGGAGGGGGGGGGGGGGGTTGGTAGTGGAGCTTAACTATTCCACTTTTAATCATTATTCATGAGACGTACAACCTGCATGCTCCTCACCAACATTCGCAAAAGGTGCTCAACAGATATATATGTACGAATATATAATACACGACTAGGGTAAAAAGCCACAGCAACAAAAAATATTATAGTATAACCCCCCGTCTAGCCCCACAACGACCGATCCACCCTTGTCCGACTAGGAATCCATTGCTACTAAGAAGGAGAAATAAAAGCGACATAGGAATGTCCTTGCCAGTAAGGGTGGGGGAGGAGGGTCCGCACAGTTATCCTCAAGGTGTCTGACCACTTCCTTCGTTTTTAGCAAGGAACCAAATCAAGATAGAAAGTGAAATATCTAACAAGAGTCCTTTTTTGCCTTCGTCAAGGAAACTTGGATAACTCATGTGTGCTTGCTAGGCTTTTCCTGAATTGAAAGTGTGAAAGGGGACACATATATATATATATATATATTTTTTTATATTGTCAGCCGCAGGTTGTGTGGTCTGTGCTGTATGTGTATGTGTGAATGAGCAAAAGAAATTCACTTGTTATAAGGAAATCATTCTGGTTTCGTTTCTCTTTATTTCTCATCCCCCTCCATTATACACTACGATTTTGGCTGGGTACCACCCACAGCCTTTACTCCTGCCCCTCAAGGCATATCCATATAACCACCAGCATCAATAATCAGTAGATGTCGAATAATGAAAAACCTTCACAATTCCCCATTAATCTTCCAGAGCAGAAGCCGGAAACTGAATATGTTATAACTTTCAATATTCTGTTCCTTTTGGAGCTTCCGCATCTTCCGTGTTGGATTAGCCTAGCCACACCATCATCATCTAACACTAAAGATTTGGTCTCATAGTGTGGCTGGTTGGTTAGTTATAGCATAACTTCTTGTTGTCTTAAGCCCCCTCTCCCCACCCCCACCAAACCGTGTGCTATATGATGGGTAGTAATTGCTGGCAGTAAAACGAGAAGAATGCCACCATCATACCATTTCACCAACCCCCCCCCCACTTTCCACCCATGAACCAATCCACACCATGGCCTCACCATGATCCCGAACATCTACGGAAATATTCAGGTAAAGTTCAGATGATGAGATGGGTGGGGATGAAACCGGGTGCTGGATGCCAAATAGAGGTGAGATTGAAAGTCTGTGAAAGATCTTTCTCTTGTCGAGTAGAGGGCTGGTGTCCCTCTGAATACAGTATAGACGACGGTATAGACGCAATGTATATATATCTTTTATGGTATTTTCTCTCATCTAGGTGTGGTCCAAGTTTTTCAAGGAGATTACCTGGCAATTTACTAATTAGGTATCTGATGAGTTAATGAGCTTCTTAAGGCAGTTAATATAATCCTGCAATTATGGGTATCTACTTTTGTATTTATCTCCGAGTCTCACAACTAGCTGCCGTTGGGTATTTCTCTATAAATACTGGATAATATTTTTATTTACATTTTAATTTTAAATCACCACTATTGGATTCCGTTTAATTTTCATACAATGTTCTACGTTTAATGGGGTTTAAAAGTCAAGTGCAAATAAAAGCTGATTAAATAAATTTTGTGGGCCGAATACCAGTTAAATAAGATACTTATAGTGTACCTACCATTTCAAAAACTATACTACAAGCCAAAGGGCCAGAGATGGTATGACCACCACATATCTTGCTTTTACAACATCTTTTAAGTATCGTCCCTGTCGTATACCCCCATATCTACTCCCTATCTCCGGAAAAAGAAGCCAAAGAACAAAAACTCAGGGTAGTGTTATCTTAATGCAACCTGGATGGGGGCGGGTTGGGGGTGGTGGGGTTTAAACGGTTTTCGGGCCGTATATGGCTAAAAAAGTGGTAAAAAGTGTAAGAGGTCTGCGAAACACTAACCGAGTCTCCAGGAATGCAAAACAATGAACATCCAGCAGAACGGGTCAAATTCATGACTCTTATATGTGTTTACATGATTCATATATATAAGATTATATGACTCCTATGTGTTCCTACGAGACTCCTATGTGTTTACATAACTCCCATGTGTTCCCATAAGATTCCTTTGTGTTTACGTCATTCATATATGTTTACATTACCTCCTATAAGTGTTTACATAACTCCTATATATGCTAACATCACCCCTCTGTATTGCCATGAGACTCCTATGCGTTTACACGACTCCTATATATATTTATATGACTCTTTTATGTATTTACATGACTCCTTTTTTGTGTTTACATGACTCCTATATGTGTTTACATGACGCATACATGTTTACATGACTCCTATATGTGTTTACATTACGCATGCATGTTTACATGACTCCTGTATGGGCTCATATGACTCATACATATTTCCATGACTCCTTTATATAATTATATGCCTCTTTTATGTATTTACATGCCTCAGTTATGTTTCATGTAGGGGCCTGCGGCATCCGACACCTTACTCTTTTTCTTCAGGTACGCATGTAAGAAACCACGCCCTGTTAAAAATTGGGTCAGATAGTAGTCAGGCTCACCGAACTCCTGATACACCCAGGAGCTCCGCTGGCCGATCAGTCGGACTGTACACCTGCCCCTAAAATCACCGCCTTTGCAAGACCTTCATGGCAACCCTCGCTGACTTGCGTTTACCTAGTCTGATCCTCTCTGTGGACGACCTGTCTCTCCTGGGCTAGTAGGTCGATTGGAATGACTCGAGGCTCGAAGACCGTGCGGAAGATATCCCCGCTCCGTTGCCCTGGCGGCTTCAACTACGTCCTGGAGTGCGCCTGTAGTGGAGCGTCACGACCGGAAGCCGAATTGCTGAGCAGAGAGATTTCCTGCTTCTCGTACAGCCTCGTAGAGGCACGGCCCCGACAGCCACTCCAGGAGCTCACCTGACGTGTTCAGCATGCACAAAGGTCTGTACGAGATTGCTGCGTCGGCTGGCGCTCTCCCATTGCTGATCGAAACCAGCCTCGCTGTCTTCCAGTGGGCGGGAAATTTGTCCGCCCTCAGGCACGCATTGTGTAACTCCAGCAGAAGGGAGGGTTTGCTGAAGGCCAATACCTTCAATATATGTATCTGCGGGAAGGTCGTCCGGACTTAGTGTCTTCCGGCCCTGCATTGAGCCGAAGGCCACTGCCAGTTCTTCCTCGTTGAAGGGGAGTGCCCCAAGATCGGCGGTAAATGGTCGTTCGGATGGCCGCCGCGGATGTCGCCCATTGTGGTCGGATCCCTGGGGCATCCTCGGGCGAATGCTCCCTGCCTCTGCGTTACGATCCTGTACCCCAATCTCCACGGGTCCCGATTCACATCCTACATGAGGGCCCTCCGGCGTCGCCGTTGGCTGGACTTGATGAGAGATCGTTGGCTGGACTTGATGACAAGAGATTTCTTGGCCGCTTTGAACGTTGCGGCGAAGGAGCTGCGTAGATATCGCAGACTCTCGCCCTCTGTACCTGGCACATACTGCGAAGTTCTGCAATTTTTTCCGTCCACCAGTAAAAGGCTGCAACTCAAAAAGCTCCTTTGTCCAGTTCAGGATGACCAGAAGCTGCATCTTTATAATAAAATCAATTTTTCCTTTTGGTTATACTATTATGAACAAGACTCCCCCTTAACTATAGAAATGTTGTAATACATTTTCTCGACTGTGGCATTTTAAATTCTTTCAACTCAATTTCCAAACCCCCTACCTTCAACCCTAATCACCCCCTATTTTTCATATCACGTTTCGTCCTTTATGATTTTTTTTTCTTGTTTTTTTCTTCTTCTATTTTTTTCCTTTAATACAAAAAATGAATTTAAAACAATCAACCAAGCTTGAAGTCGTAGGCGGCTAGCGAATGCCAGTCTAAAAGCGGCTTCCTTCTTGTGTTCTCTATTGTTTTGTGGTTTGTATTTTGCCTTTATATTTTTTTGTTTTATTTTTTTGTTTTTTTGTTAATTTGTGTATGTCTTTCCCTTGCTTGCCACCCACTCACAATCCGCCCCAAACAAAAATCTCTCACCAATCGACTTAATGTCTTCCTGAACGGATTTTGGTATACTGCTCGATTGTTAGAGAGAAATTCAGGAAACATTTGATGCAATAATAGAAATAATTCCATACACCCCACAGCTAAGATGAGATATACGTTGTACGGGATATACCTTTGGCTTGGCAGAGATTATTTGGTTTACCCCCGGCTATTCTAAAATTAGTGAAATATATAACGTAAAGTAAAAGAAAGATATCAACGGATAGCCTCCGAGATTTTTTGTTACTAAACGTGATTTATAAGCGCTTTCGTTTTGTCCAACAAACTAAACCAAACGAATTACCTCCTTTCACAGGGCGCACACTTTAAAAAACGAATCCTTTTTTTGCATTATTTTTTGAATTTTATAAGAAAGGTAATAAATAGTGTAATAAAAAGGTAATTAACAGGGTAATAAATAGTGTAATAAAAAGGTAATTAACAGGGTAATAAATAGTGTAATAAAAAGGTAATTAACACGGTAATAAATAATTATCTAATTTTTTTTTTTTTTTAAGTTTTACGATGACCATGGTATACACAAATGTAAAGAGATCCTGTATTATATAGGGAAAAGTAATTTCGATTACTATCATCCCTTCTAGAACATTAACACCAACCAACAACCCAAAATATATTGTCTTCACGCAGCGACAACAAAAAAAAATGTTTTCTAGTAAATTTTCCATATGTTCACATTTTTCCTCCCCTTTTTTTTATAAGCAAGGCTGCAAATAAGGACAAGCATTTATTTTTTTTTTTTCATATATATTTACAAAAATAAAAAAAGGGAAAAGGGACATCATTTACAGAAGTGATGACATCCGATCCGCGGAGGAAACATTTATACACAAACACACCCCCTTCTAAAAAGATAAAAAAAAATACAGCAGAAAATCTCGCCGAAAAAAAAATCAATGCAAAAGGGATGAATTCTATTATCGCCCTCTTTTATCTAACGTTTTTAATCTACATGCAAACACATACAATAAAAGCGTGAATATCCAGCAACAACACGAGAAGAAAAAAAAAACACAAAAAAAAATACAAAACAAGTGGAAAAAGGGGTTGAAGTATTTTTAAGTAAATTTATAGCATTTTGTTTGTATCTCTCTCTCTCTGTTTTTCTCTCTCAAATTTCATCCTTTACCGCGTGACTCTCCGCGGCCTCTCAAGGATATCATCTACACATTCAAAGTCCACACAGGAAAATTAGAAAGTAAAAAAAAAGTTTAGTGATAAAACCTTTGCCTTATTTTTTGGCGTTAAGTATTTATTTATTCACTTTCCGAAGGGGATCCTGCCCCACCGCCGCCCCTCCCCACCTTCGCGAATTTTTTGGGGGCTGCGTAGGGGTGCAGCAGCAACGTGTGTGTGCGTAGATATTTTTGTATTTTTATCTGCTAAAGGTAGTCTGTTGTGATCCTAAGGGCCGGGGGCGGTGGAGGGGGATCTTTCGGACCTTTATTTATTTATTTTTCATTTTACTTTATTTTTTTTCATTTTCATTTTCATGGACTTCAAGGATCGAAGCTGCTATTTTTATTTTATATATTAATCCATCCTACCCGCCGCGGCGTTCTGTTTTTCGCTGTGCTTATTGTATTGAAGTATTATTTGAATTGTTTATACCCACCTGCGCCCTTTCGGCGCGCCCCTCAATCTCCTTTGAGAGTGGCAAAGAACAGAGACAGATTGGAGAAGCCATGTATTCTGTAACACACTGTAGAGATGCTCTCGTGTGACTTTCATTTTTTTTTAATAAGATCATCGTCTTTTTTTTGTAATGTGGTAGATAGTTAAGGTCAGGGGTCAGTGTATATGTACTATCAATTGTTCGGTTATGGCATAGTGAAACATGTCTAAGTAACTCTGCCATAGCCGGTCCCAAGCCTAGATTGAGAAAGGAGGAGGGTAAAACAGATGTAAGAAAGACCTGAGTATTAATCAACACACGATAATGGCTTGAGAAAAGTTTATAAGTATGGGCGATGGTGTAACTTCATAGTACCAAACCCTGCGCAGATGAGTAACCTCAATGAGGCTAGTCTAGAAGTCGAATAGTAACAAAAATGGTAATATAAAACGTAATATAAAAAATCTACCTAAAAGGCATGATAAGATATAGGTTTTTGTAGTAAACTACTTGCACAGTAGATTAAGATAATAAAAAGGGTAATAAAAAGGTAATAAAAAAGTTTAAAAAATAATAATAATAATGTACTAAGCTTACATTACCAATTTTAGCAGTTTTTTGCATTATTTTTTGAATATTCAATAAAATTACGTAAAATTATTACCTAATAAAGAGATAAGGTAATAAAAAGGTAATAAACAGAGTAATAAAACGTAACATAATAAAATCCACCCCCATATTGGGAATTTTTAGTAAACTTCTTTCAAAGTAGGCAAATATAATAAAAAGTTAATAAAATTATAGCAGTGTCAATTGTAGTAGTTTTTTTTCCGTTTTTTTTGCATTATTTTTCGAATATACAATAAAACGTTGTTAGAAAGTAATAGAAAAGGTAATAAAAAGGGGAATAAAACGAAACATAATAAAAAGCCATGTTAACCTATTGGTGTTTATAGTAAATCACTTGGAAAGTATGTAAAGATAATAAAAAGGTGGTAATAAAAAGGTAATAATAAAAAGGTAATAAAAAAGGCAATACCCTTACGCCAGTACCAGCACCACCAGCACAATTCCGGCCTACTAATTCCTGACAATCTTGTCAAGAATAAAATGAGAAAGGAGAAAGAAGAAAAAAGGGAGAGTGATGGTTTTTTTAACGGTGATAGTCTAAGCTCAAGTGTTACCGTTTGTGCTAGTAGTCTGTCAGGTCGTGCACATGTCATGGTGCAATGTCTAGTAGTAAGCTTATCTTGAAGGATAGAAAGAAGCATAGGATCGACTAGGGGGAATCAGGGCGATGTTGGAGGAAATAGCCGACAAGCCACGAAGAGTTGATCCACCGACGAATATAGACAAAGACTACCACCAAATGGTCGCTATGCGTAGGCCCTTGATTAAAAAGGTTAATGAAGGCAATGTCCATACCCTACACCCTATCAATGTATTTATCCCATCTCGGGTGATCGCCAACCAAGACAACATTTTTCAGTGACGAAAGCGCGCTTCTTCCATTCGTATATCGAGTGTCCCATGACGACATTTGGATCTCTTAGAAAAACCCCTTTGGTGTGTCGTTCAAAATACAAAGCGCTTATACACAACTCTTTATAAAGTGTCCAAGGACTCAGGTACATAACCCACACCGACAACACATCGCAGAGCTAGTATTATTTCATTCTTCAGTGGTGTTCTTGCCCTAGATCATCCCTGCATCTCTCATCTCAATTCATCTTGATGTAATATTGCGTGCCTTTCAAGTGCTTCTTATATGAACTCTTGTATCCATCACACAATAATTCAACCTCCCCCCATCATCGAGAATAATACCCATTGGAGGATGTTTTGAAGAACTTGCTTACGACTCAGTACGATTTCACAACAATTTTTGCGAACAAGCAATAGTAAATATAACTGTAAATAGAATTTCCTTATAAATCTCATAGAGGCCACATATACCCTTTACCTTTATCATATTTTTTTATGGAATTTATTGAAAAAACAGTTACCACAGTCATCACAGAGGTGGCGATCGATTTTCTATTATTACAACGAAGCCCAGCTAAAGTTCACCTTTGTTATTTGTTCAGGTAGAGGTAAAACTACTTCTTGTGTTTCCTATCCATTCTAGTCTTGTTTATAAATCGTTGTCTTGACGATATAGCATCATGTATTCATGGATAGTCTATTTCTTTTTTTATTTAAACGATTTTAAGTCTTCCTTCCAATCGTTTACAATAAGTGTGTATTTCACATTTTTCTGTGTTATCAATATTCTCAAGACTATTTTCAATATCCTTCGCGCAATGCATAAGTCCTTTACAGCACTGATGCTTATGTACATAAACCCCGTCAAGTGCTGTTGTAATAAAGAATAATAAACACAATTCCATAAATTCATAGAGAGAGCGAGCTAGAGAGAAGGAGAGAGAGAGAGAGAGTTGCATCAACAAAATACATTTTTTATATGGACTGAAGATTGTGTTGAGGAGAGTGTTTAAGATTTAACTAATTTTTGATTGATTTTTATTAGGTAATAAAAATCTTTACGAAATTTTATTGTATATTAGAATGCAAAAAACTGCTAAAATTGGTACTGGTACTGTTTAAGGTTATCACATTTTTATTATTTTTTATTACCTTTTTATTACTCTTATATTACCCTTATATTACATTAACCTACTTTTCAAGTAGTTTACTACAAAAACCAATATATCAACTTGCCTTTTAGGTGTACAGTTATTATGTTTCGTTTTATTACCTTTATATTACCTTTATATTACCTTTATATTACCTTTACCTACAGGGTGCGCGATCAAGACCTGCGGTATTTCAACATTAAATAACTTTTTTAGCCAATTTCGAAATTTTTAACATGATTCTGGAACGTTATTCAGTATCATTTTAGGTTTAAGTTAATCCACATCGTGCGGAATTGCAGCTCTTCACAGCAAACATAAAAAAATAAGTAAAATAAATGATAAAGAAAACAACAACAACAACAAAAAAAAAACAACAACCACACACGCATGCGCGCGAAAGAGAATTAATCTAAAAGGCATTTTGTCTTGTCTTGCCATCATCGTCGCCGTCGTCATCGTCTCATTAGGAGGTCCTCCACCATCCACAAAAGTGATTCATATCTTCATCAATTCATCACTCTGCCGGGAGGGAAGTGTTTATGAGATTGTCATCGGTTATCTTTTTTTTTTCTTATTAAAAGTTCCATTTTGTTTCCTCTTTCAGCATCTACACACCCCTTTGGCACTTACTGGTCTTCACAAATCAGCATTATATACACTATATTCATGAGAAGCAGCCAACAATAACAACAACAATAACAAAAACGTGACATCTTTCTACGAATTTTTAAAAAAATACAGTAAATAATTCATTCCAAGTATTTTTTTGTTCAAGTCTTCTTTCTTTCGAGAACTTGAATTCAGAAAAGAAAATAATAAATCCCTTCCTTCCTCCTATTGGACAGAACCACAAAAAAAAACGCAACAAAATCTTCTGGAGATGATATACACATCTTCCCTAGATACCTTCGTGGCCTTCCTCTGAGGTGTTGAAAATTCTCCTTCAACATCACACCTCAATTAATTTCGTGGGCATCTCACACACACAGATTGAAGGTGACTTAATAATAATAATAAAAAAAAAGAAAAGAGAAAAGAAAGAGCGTGACAAAAAATAAAACCAACCAAAATTCGGTCGAACAGCAATAAATCACGCAAGCGCGCAATGGACTTAAAAAATTCTGGACCGCGCGCCATCCAAAAAATCAAGGAAAACAAAAAAAAATACCGGGAGACAGACGTTCATAATTCTCGCTTTCATCACCTTTTATATCTTCTTCTTAATCCACACATTGAAGGCGATTACACGAATATTCTTAAGGTGCGCGCGCATGCGTTTGTTTTTTTTGTTGATTTATTTTGGCTTCTTTGGTCCATGATTGAACACAGCGAAGCGATTAGCATATTGAATTTGAACAAAAAGCCTTTTTAACGGAGAGGGACAACGACTATAGGGCGACGTTGATGACAATGACGACGACGATGATGACGATGACGACGACACGATGACCAACCAACCAAACCAAACCAACCAAGAGGACCGTGAACACGTTTATTTGCAAAATCTTTTCACGGGACAAAAGCTTCTTCTTCTGGGCGCTCTTAAGTAACATTCATTTGGTAAAAATATACCATACACAGTTTTTGTTGTTGTGGTGTTTTCAGATTCATTTCAAGAATATGAGGATACTGCAAGAATCACCTCCCACCTCTTCCCCCCAGCTGCTGCATCCGGCGTGCGGTGCGCGCAATATCCAAAACACAATGGAGGTGTTGTATTTGACTACTGTGTAACTCTCTGTACTCACACATTCCTTGACTCTATGAAATGACAGAGTCCATTTTCACTTTCCTTTTATATGTTACCCTTAGTACAAGAACAAAAAAAAAATAAAGAATATAGTATGTCCAATGTCCAAGACAAGCCATGTCCAAGACAAGCCATATAGTATATCCCCAGTACAGTAGTCCCCTTTGTGTCCAATTGTAAAAAGCGCATACACACGCCTATTTTAAATAAAAAAAAAAAAAACTCAAGGCTAGTGTTAAACATTGCTCTGTGTGGATATCCCCAACGGGGAGACGACGACGAGACTAATGCAAAATAGCCATCATTGTGAGATGTTGTTGGTTTTTTTTTTTTCATTCAGATGCAACAAGTTTGATGACCTCTCCTCCCTCTAAGCAGCTACAAACATATATATGAATGCACAATGGGCATAATCCTCAAGCTAAGATGCTTTATGCTGGATTTATGCACGTTTTCTGTCTACATATATAATGTACTCTAGCTGCGCTAAATGGTGTTAAGGAATTTGCTTTTGTAATTAAATTTCATTATTCCTTTTATTTTTTGTTTCTTTTTTTTTTATTCTTCATTAAATAAAAATCTGCATATGAATGTAAGTATCCAAAAGGGTTTTCTGTAAATGTAGCTTGAAATTGAAATGAACGCGACGCGTCTCGCACAAACAGAACAATAATTCCGTGTGGGGACGAATTATGGAGATAATATGGGGTTTGCATGGCTCAAATTAACATTTAGATATGGCGGATATTTGGCGAACTAGTAGCAACCCACCCCAGCAGGGACACCCATGCCGGACAGGCTAACGGGAAGAGTCCAGAAGAAGCTAAATACATCCCCCACTTTATTTCCATTTGCCTTTTTCGGTTTCATTCTTGAAAAGATTGCCGGGTATGTGAAAGCCGATGCTATAGTGTTGCACTGGTATTATGTAAGGTTATATTACCTATTTTATTACCCTCTACCTATTTCTAACGTGGTTTACTACAATCATCAATATCTTTATATGCCTCTAAATTGTACTTTTGTGATATTTCGTTTTATTACCCTTTTATTACTTCTTAATTACCTTTTAATTACCCCACCTATAAAACGCAGAGCAGTGCTATCATCCCTACAAAAGATCATTTATGCATACTCGAAGCTGCGCTCACGTGGAATAATTTTAATAATTTTATTATCTGGTTTAACTAACAGGGCATAATCATGTTTTTAATAGAAATTTTATTGTTTACCTTTTTATTTCCCCTTTATTACCCTTTTATTACCTCTGTTAACAATCGTGATTTTTTTTAAATAATTTAATTACTTGGCTTCGGTAAGATCTGTTTTTTTTGTTTTCAAGAAATTTTCTCAGTCGATTTTATTACCCCTTTTATTACCTGTGTTATTCATCATATATTTTTGGTAATAGTTCTATTATGTTGTTGAGGTACCCGCTTTATAACCTTATGGCCAAGAAACATGTTTTTATAAAGATATAAGGGTGTCTACGAGATGGCGGTAGGGGTGCCACTATATCCATATGGATATGGTTAAATCGGTTATTTGGAAGATTGAAAGATTCAAATAGAGATTTGGTATGCCGTAAAAGTTTGGACTGGGACTTGGAAGTGGGTATATAAGGCCTTGGAATGCCTGTACAAGTTTCACACCACACCTGGTGGGCGATAAACGGTATTGGTGGGAGAACCAGTTTTACCCGTGAACCGTTGCTGGGGTGCCCTTGTAGAGATTTCAATTCTGTGTCACCTTGTTGAGCCTGAGCTAGTGTAGGCAGGTCGAAGGTTACCGAGTCGACGTTGTCGATTGCTAGTGAGCGTGACAACTAGTCAGCAACAACGTTTTGTTTACCCGGCACATGTCTAATATCAGTGGTAAACTGAGAGATTAGACCCAGATGTTTGGTCTGTCTAGGGGATCGTACGGTCTTCGTGTTAAGGGCGCGAACTAGTAGTTTGTGGTCAGTATAGATCAGGAAATTGCTTCCTTCAACGAAATAACGGAAGTGTTTGATCGCTGCGTAGATTGCGAGAAGTTCGCGATCGAATGCAGAATACTGTTGGTGACAGCTTTTTGATATAAAAAGCTGGAGGCCACCACTCCTAAAAAACTGAGGACGCAGAGGATCGATACGAACGAACAGATAACCGACCATTCACATCGCTTATTCGTCAGTGACACCAACAATCGGATCGACTTTCTGATTGATTCTGGCTCGGACGTTTCAATTGTTATCGCCAAGGCGACGTTTCCGACCCGCAACGTCTTTACGACCCAGAACGTCTTTCTGCATGCGACCAATGGATCACTGATCTCAACTGATAAGTTTTGTAGTAGAGCTATAACATTACTGGCCCGAAGTTTAGGTTTATGTCTTTGATCTGATGGTATCCTCGGGTGTGAATTTCATTCTAGACTGCAACCTATGTTGATATGAGAGTCTGTGTCAGTCAGGATTCTTGTAGGATTGTTGGTATAATAAAAATTTAAGTATAATGTATTGAAGGAGCTCGTGTCGTTCTTTTACCTTCACACTATACTATGTTAGTAACTCCAATACTAGCCGCAGCAACTGGGAGATCCTGGTCGGAGCTGAGAGCTGTCGCGCAAAACAGAGTCCGCTGGAGGGCAACTGTTTCCGCCCTATGTCCCATGAGGGATTAAAGGAGCTTAAAGAAGAAGAAGAACTCCAATAGATATATTGTGAACATTGAGAAATATGTAATCATAACAAAGCTGATTTCAAATTCTGGGTGTGCTGAAGGATTTGAGGAGTTTAGCTGCTGTTTAGATTTTTGTAAACACCCTTCCCCCAATCGCCTACTTCTTACTACATAAATTTTTTACAATCAGCGTTCATAGTCTATTCATACTCGTATAATCTTCATTTGTGTCTTGTGTCATAAGGATGACAGGATAAGTGAACTTTGTTTTTTTTCGCTTCCTTCCTTTCTCCTTTTAAATTATTCTCAAAAAAACAAACAAACAATCACGGGACACGACCTCTTGTGTCCATCCTCTCTCTCTCTAAAATCTACTCTCTGCCACACTATCCTGTCCTGTGTTATCCAAAAACACTCGTCCCTCGAACCGCCTTTCCCCCAGCCCCCCCCCCTCCCACTACTCAACCTTTAAGTCATCTTGAACCAGCTCTTTGTCGGCTGTGTTTTGTTCAGCATCTCTCTATACCATATACTAAATACCTTCCATTACATTTTCTCTCGACGATATAAAATTCCACACCTCATAAAAAAGGGATTTTTACTTAACCTTTTGCGCAACCTTTTTTTCTTGTTTTTTTTTTCACAAATTTTTTTTTGTGCTGTTGTTGTTTCTTTTTTTTTAAAGGTTTCATATCCATGGGGATAAGTTTATGAGTATAGGATTACATCGGTAAAAATTTAGAATTTTTGTTAAAGCTATTTTATCCCATCTTTCTTCGATAGTCCCTGATCCCTAAAATATGTCCAGGTCAAAGGGAAAATTGCGTAAACGAAGGAGGCTTTTTCCCATTTCTGGAAAAACACTACTATCAAGAGGAAAATCTGTTATACTCTTCTCCTCCCAAAAAAAAACCCCGGTGTGCCCTTAGGGAACATCGATACATACAAACATATATATATATATATGTACATTGTATGGCTGGTACAATTTTCGGGGTAGGTGGGGGGGTTGTAGATTTTTATTTAGGCCCTTTTCGCCCTTTGTTCTTAAGATCCAGCAAAAAAAAATCGAATTGCAAAAGGGCATCTCAGTTATATAAAATTTGCCATTCCCCACCGCTGCCACCAGAAAAACGCATACTCCCCCAAGGCCTACCCTTTGAAGTATATATATATATATATTATTATAAGCGATGCCATATGGGGGGTGGGGGGTAGCGTGGGTGTATAGAATGTGTGTATATGAATGTTAAATTGAGGGTCCTTTAATAAGGAAGATGGCAAACGATGAAGTGCGGAAGATATCCTTGGATATATATGTACATACATATATCAAGGGACATAATTATAAGCTGCCTCTAAGATCCTTGCGAATCATTTTCTGCTGTATTAGACTCTTGAATTTTATTTCAAAAGAGAATCTCAAGGATGTATACAATTGTTTTTTTCGGCAATCTTTTGCCTCTTTTGTGTGGTATCATACTATTATTATTATTTTTGTACTATGAGAACATCATTAATGTCGATTATATTTTGTTATTCATAAAAAAGTCTCAAAGTAAAAAATGTCTTTTTTGATCCTAAGTCGCTTAACGGTATTTTAACACAAATATCTTATAGATTGCTCTCCCACCTTCTAGCATCGCGCTAATCTTTTCTAGGTTTCCGCTAGAACCGGTATACAGCGGTTTTCCATTCCGAAACCTAGGCTATTATATTCAGAACGATTAACCGAAAATCTTGAAATATACTGTGGAACAAAAGAATGAATGATTATATGACCACTCCTGTTGTCCTTGTGAGAAAATGGAGTAAATGATTCGCAAAATAATTTTCTCGTAAAATGTTCCCAATTTACACACACAATTCATCAAATAATCGTAGAAGGATATGTCAAACCGTAGAAAGATATATGTATGTACAAAACATACAAGTCTTTAAGTATAAACGACTTCTGTTTAGAATGGTGCGCTGTAAGAGTAGGTCTCACTTTTCTGATGTATTCTCTCAACTTATCCAAGAAAAAGTTAGGAGCAGAAAGGGTGTGTCTTCGTTCGGGAAGAATTCGCCTGGAAGACTGGAAGCTCCGTGTCAAAAATGAGTAGAACTGGTGATGCATTGAAGTATGTACGAAAGCAAAGGAGCGCTGCACATTAAAGTGGCTTTGACAGTCCTATGCCAGTGTGGACTGTGAATAGTATGGTGTTGTGTGTATACATTGTGCGCCAACCATGCGAGCAAGAGTAGTGAAGAGTATCGGCTCAAATTGAGTATCCTGGTCAGTGGTTATAGTGTGAGAGAGGTACCAAACTGTGTGACCCAATTACCTGAAGAAGGTAGTAGCAACGTTATCAGCTTCGATGTTGGCTAAAGGCACTGCAACTGGCCAGCGAGAGAAACGGTCAATCATCGTCAGACAATAGCGAAGACCATTGTCTTTCATGTCATTACGATAACGTCTTATCGGACGCAGAGTCGACGACAGAGTTGACGAGAGTCGACCGAGTTGACGACAGAGTGTGTTTTCGCGATCTCTACTTCCTCGGCAGTTATGGACATTTTTGCGGTACTCTGTCATCAACTCGGTCGACTCTCGTCAACTCTGTCGTCGACTCTGCGTCCGATAAGACACTTCCATAACATAATTGCTGTTGGCGATTTTAATGTTGATCTGCTGAAGGCCAATGAACGAGCGAACACACTCAAATAATTTTTGGGGTCATTGAATCAGCGTATTCTAAATCAGATGCCCACATTTTTGAATTTCCATAATCCATCCCTCCTTGATGTTCTCACTGCTACCATCCTCCAATTTAGTGTTACAACATAGCCAAATCTCTCCTCCCAGCTTCTTGACCATGATATTCTCTTCCTCTCCCCTCCTTTTACTTTTCCCCTTCCCACCGTGCCTAACTTCTCTTCATACCGGGACTTCAACAATATCAATTTTGCTCGCCGTTCTCAAAATTACTTCGTCTTTGCCTTGGGCTGATATCTAGGCCCTTTATACAGGAAAGGCCCTTATACTGTCGACAATCTATTTTCTTCGTACAGAGTGTAATGTCGAACAGCAGCTCTAGTCGGGAAGCATCCCCCTCCCCTTCACGCACATTACGGTTTAGCAATTCGTTTATAAATATAACAACTGGATTGTGGAACTCTCTTCCG
This sequence comes from Thereva unica, assembly GCA_949987705.1. Taxonomy (NCBI): domain Eukaryota; kingdom Metazoa; phylum Arthropoda; class Insecta; order Diptera; family Therevidae; genus Thereva; species Thereva unica. Next base: position 5,981,779 of record OX465286.1, read on the forward strand.
CAGTCGGTGCTTCCGAGCTCATATAACATCTCAGAGTTCAAACGAAAGGTTCATCGACATCTACTCATGCACCCTCCTAACCTAGCCTATCTCATCTATCCTTCAGATCAAGCTTACTATTTACTATACATTGCATCATGACTTGTACAACATGACGGATTAGTAGTAGAAATTGTGACTCCTAAGCTACATCTTACCACAAAAAAAAGAAGAACTGCCACAACCTAGCCGCGATATTCTGTATTCCACCTACTCCCAACCATTACTATCGCGAATCTGACATCGGGGCCTCGTGAAACAATTCGCTGGAGTGTTATCACAAGTCACAATGCTCTAAGACTCGTTCTTGTCATTGAAAGCTTGATATACTTGTGACTTGTGACTATAACAATTGTTTTATTATTCACAAGAAAAATCACACATAATAAAAAAAATGAATTTGTATTCTTGTAATGAAGATAAAACAAAGTCTGGTCGTGAAAACGTAGCCGAACAATCGCTAGAAAATATTGATGCTATAAGGGTTGAGACTCATCACAGAGTCATCAGACTTATGATTTTTAATTAAATTTATTCGGTGGCTTCATTCTTGCTAGTATAAAAGACACAATCCGCCCCAAGCCCGAGTATCCAGGATGACGGTAGTAGACAGAACCGGATATCTATCCTATCCTCAGGCAAACTCATTATATCGGGGGAAATCAATACTCTAACTATACTTTCTCTTATCGAGAATAAAGTGTACTTTCAACTTTTGTAATAGGATAGGAGATGAACTCGTCGCTAATATATATATAACAATAATATGATGACAACTAAGAGAGCAGGCAAAATAAATTACTATGTTGAGGACAACAACTAAGCCCCGATATCCGAGTAAACAGAGAAGAATGCATTTTCTTCCATTATAACTTCTACGAAAATCTGATGAAACTTAATAGTACAGCACAGATAATATAGTTAAATTGAGAATGCACTGGCAACGTATAAAGCTAAAAAAAAATGTGCTTTCAGAGTGTTCAAACAAAAGTTCGTCGCTCGAGAGTTCAGAGAACGCATTAAAGTAAAGGTTTCATGGAAATCATTAACAATCGGGAAAGTCAAAACATCTCAATTTTCTGAATAGTTTGGAGAAGCTAAAACTCCTTAATGCATTCAGGTAGATGCAAGAACCTTTCACAGGTTCTTGGTAATATTTTGTATAAACAAAAAGAATTTTACTAAAATATCTCCAATTACCCCTTCCTTTTATCAACAAAAAAAGGAGGGAGGTAATAAACAACAGACAAGACACAAACCAAAAAATTACGCTTGCGCAATATTGTGTAATATGTGGCTTGATAGCTGAATATATAACTATACTATTGTGATATAGCTAATATCGGAGACAACAAGCTGGATCCCAGATAATATAAGGAGGATGTATGGTGTAAGATGGAAATGACGCTAAGGCTTATATTATCACAAGAGCCTTAAGCAGTACGAAGTTAAAAAAAAATGATAGAGGAAAAGCCAAAGAAATCAAGCCAGATGATATATGGCAGCTATAATAACTAACCCAAATCCCGAAGTCGGTAGAGAGGAAAGTGTTATGAATAAGATGGTTATTTTCTTACGCTGGGCTAGAGAGACCCACAAAATTTCGAGATGTAGGAGCTTGTTTGTAGAGTGCTGATGCTTACTTTCTCCCTTTCTCTCTTGACACTATCAAATGTTTATTTAAAATCAATTAATAGATACATTTGTAGATCCGTATTATACACAGAGAACATAAAACCAAAATTTACACGGAAAAATCAACAGCTTAACATATGTATGTCTGTTAAGTGGAGTTTTATTACCTTTCCCTTATCCTTTTATTACCTCTGCTAATCATCATGTTTTTTTTAAATAATTTTATTATCTAAATAACGGGTAATAATCATGTTTAAAAAGAACTATGAAACTTTTTATTACCCTTTTATTACCCATTTATTAGCTATGGTAACAATCATGTCTTTTTTTTTAAATAATTTAATTATTTGGTTTCTGTACCGTTAAACATTATGTTTTTTTTCAAAATTTTTAATTATTCTGTTATATTACCCCTTTTTTATTACCTCTCTGTTATTTATGCATCATCATTCATTTTTCGTAATAACTCTATTATATTGTTAAAGTTCCCATTTACTATCTTATGGCAAGAAAGACACGTTTTTTTATAAAGAAATTTTATAACACTTTTTTATTACCTTTTTATAACCCTTCTAGTTAAAATCATGGTTTTTTAATAATTTTATAATTTGATTTAATTAACGGGTAATAATTATGTTTTTTTAAAGAATTTTTATTACCTTTTTATTACTCTTTTATTACGTCTGGTAATAACTATGTTTTTTTTTTCTAATAATTTTGTATTATTTGGTTTGGGTAAGGTAATAATCATGTTTTTTTTTTCAATAATTTTTTTTACTTTGTTTTAAATACCGTTTTATTTCCTCTGTTATTCATCATATATTGTTGGGTAATAAATTTATTATTACCTCATTTTGTTATATCACATAAAACTCGGGTAATACTTCTTCTGAAACCACATATTGGGGTTTTTTGGGAAATAGAAGCAACTTTTGGGCTAACAAAATTAAAAATAAACACTAATCAGTTCTGAATGATCCAAAGAAGGCCTTACCACACACACACAAGTCATACATTTAAACTTTGTGATTAGTCTAGTTTCAAATTTTCTATTTTAATCAAAGAAAAGGACAATAGCAAAAACAGCAACAAACAACCCAATCATCTCCTATCACACAGCTCGCTTTACTCACCATCATCCATACCAAAAATTATTCTTCATTTATTTCTTCTTCACTGTGTATGTATGTGTGTGTGTGTTTGTATGTTTTGTTTATTCGGCACTCGATTTGCATGACTAAAGCGTTTCAATTAAAATTCAACATGCATACTCTTAGCCACACAATCCCTAAAATGAGGACCCTCTTCTGATATTATTCCACATTCTATGGCATCATTTCCAGCCCCGCCGCGTGCGCTTTTACTGAGAAAAACAAAAGGAAAGCGGCTTTTGATTTGGATCAGTTCAGTTCAGTTTCTCTGATTGATTTTGGGCCTTATTGTTGATCCAATGGCGATTTTTTTGTTCATTCAGTTTTATTCAAAAAAAAAAAAAAATCAAGATATAAAATAAAATAAATAAAAACGACAAGAAACGAAAATCCTATATCAGACACACGTTATTCTTCTTGCACAGGTGATTTTCCTTATATGTATATATATACATATGTGCGTAGACGCACCTATCGTCGTATATTTATATATATACAAGACGTTAAGGAACGCTCCGGTGTGACACAATGCGAATGGGAAACAATTAGACTGTTTGAACGTGACTTGCAAGCGCATCATGGAATTTTCTTAACAAAACAATTTGAAGAGAGAAGAGATTGTGTTACTCACCCATAATTCCGACGAGAACGCCCAACAACATATTGATGCACTCACCTTAGACATTCGGGTTCGTTGTTGTTTTTTTTTTGTTATTTGTAGATTTTCTGCCATCTGGTGGCGGCTATGGGCTCAAATGCCGGAGGGAACAAAATTTTTACAAGTAGAGTCATGACCACGATTTCTTATTCTTTTGTTGAGAGAGAGAACGAGAACATTTAATATTCTGGGCACACACATAACTATATGGGTGTATATCTATATTTCTGTATTTTTTTTTTCTGGAACAGGACCCTACTTATAGCGATGCTCCACTCTACCAGCGGCCTGATAAAATACCGAAAAGTCGTCATCGCGCGTACGAATGGTACAGGTGTGTTGTTATCTTAACCCCAGGTGGAGCAGAAGAAGGAAACACACGTTTATATATATATATATATATATATATATATATATATATATATATATATATATATATATATGTGTAAACTGTGGTGTGTTGCTTCTTGTTACATTTTCCACCCCCTCCTCTCCCGTTTTTTTTATATATAATCACAGAATTTTGCTTTTGCGGTTTTTGTTTTAAATCTTTACGTGGAATTTCCAAGGTCGTTTTCTATGGGAATACAAAAAGCGTATCCGTGGGTGTTGAAATGATTTTGAGTGTTTAGAAATTGAAATTCGCTTTGGTTTAAATGGTTAGATAGCACCATTTGATTTCGAGTATGTAACACATATACACCCCTTTTATTCTCTTCTTTTCTCTTTGATCCCTTAGCTGGCGGTCCGAGCGCTGCTGTCGGTGCGCTTTGAAAAATGCGGTTTCTTGCCTTGTTTCCTCGGTTTCCCGGTTCTGTTCAAATCAGCAGGTCGACTACCCTCCTCCTTTCACACCCTAGGCTTGGGACCCCTTTTATTACCTCTGTTATATGTACATGGTAATAATTATATTTTGTTGTTGAGGTACCCATTTTTTATTACCTTTTCATTACCTCCCTCTTAGGAAATTGTGACCAGTCACAAGTCACAAGCTTTTTATAAACTCATGATTTGTGTCATTGAATTATGGTATTATAAGCAACCCACCTCCGGCTAGCCAACAAGCCCTATATAGGGCCGTTACCTACCCAAGACACAAGGTCCACCTTCCTATCCATCATACATATCAAAAGGTCACCTCCGGAATTTGGATTTCGTCGACCTGCGGACTACCGTTTCCAGTTCCTTAACCAGAATCTGATTCACTTAAGTAAATTTTGGGGAGGTCCTTCTGTGTCCAATTACTTTGAGGCTGCAGCTCATCCCAAAACCCGTAGTCTGGCGACGAAAGCATTTGTCAGAGATGTTGAATGGTTGGTTTCCCGTTGGATGGATATACGAAAACTTCGTATAAAAAACTGGAGAGAGTTAGCAAGACGTAGAGACGACTGGTAAAGAAAACTTCGAGAGGCCCGAGCCCTGCAACCACTGTAACATCATTTAAAAGGCAGAAGAGGTAATAAAAAAAATAGAATTGACATAAATCCACATATCAAGCCCGAAAATACGAATTTTAAATTAAAATTAAGTGCAGTTTTTGTATCAACCAGCAGATAGGTAATAAAAAGGTAATAAAAAAATGATACAAATCCACAAATCACGAAGTTCTTGTATCAAGAATTTTTTTTATTATCACTAGAGGTAATAAAAATAGGGTAATAAAAAAGGGTAATAAAAAAAATTAATTATAAGCACAAAAATACGAATTTTAATTTAAAAGAATAAGTCCAATTTTTATATCAAGGCATTTTTCTATTACCACTAGGGTAATAAAAATTATTACACATTACTTTTAAAGAAAAGAATAATATAAATTTATGACCTACGAGATACTCTCCTATACAATAAAGTTCCAGGGGATAATTTCAAAAAATGCAAAACAAAAACGAAAAAGAAGTATTCAATACAAAAAAGCTATGAGATGGGATAGAGAAAGTGACACAATAGTAGGACATTTCTCTTACACAACAGATTAAATTTAATATAAATTTAAGATTTTATTGTGTAATATTATAAAGTAATTCAATTTCAAAAACTCCCACGGCCCGACATCTCTATCTTCAAAAAAAAAAAGCTAAGCAATAGAAAGCATGATTAGAAACGTGAACGAGGATCTGCTGTGGTGCACGCGGGGTGTGTAGCGATAAGGTACGTTGGGGTTTTTTTTCCAGTTATTCGGGGAGAGCGAGGAATGAAAGAAAATAAAACAAATACACATTGAAGTATTATTATTATTTTGTTGTTGTTGTTTTAAAAATACAGAAAATGAATCAGGATGATATCAATTATCCGGGGGATTATCATCATCAACCTGGCAAAACTTAACCCTAAATACATAATTTATAAGGATAACAGGAACCCTTATAAAACCTAAATTCACTCTCTCTTAAAAAATTATACCCTCTTTTAGAAGTCAATTTCATTCCCGACAACTTGTACTTATTTTTTTTTACTTTCTTTTTTCTCTCGTTTATTTTTTTTTATTTTTTGTTGTTGTTGTTTCTCGCTTTCTTATATTCTCACAAATCAACAAATTTTCTGATCATTTTGTTGTAAATCATGTTTTTTTTCTCTCCCTCTCTGACTCTCTCTCTCTCTGTGTCCTTTTTCATCTCTTGAAATTTATTTTCTCGTGAAGTATCCTTTTATAATTGAATTGTAAAAAAAAAATAATAATAAAATGTAAGAAACCCTACTCTAGCTCCCACACCCCACGTCTCTTGTCTCCATTTATTCTGCAGAGGCTCTCTGTCGTCCCATCGTCGTCGTCCTTTGGATCTCTTATCTTTGTACAAAAGGCAAAGGTCCTCCTTCGGTAGTAATTCCGAAAGGACGAGGTAGCAGCACGCGCCTTCGACTAATCAAGAATTAGAATCATATTAAATTAATCGGTAGCAATTTGTCTCAATGCTGTTATAACTACTTTCCCCCTACCCCTCTCCCCTCCACCCCCCCCCCCCCGCCCCTTCAATAATAGTAGGACGAGAGGATAATTTTGTTCTGCTCCGCTTTCTATGCAATGATTTTATATTTTCTTTCTGATATGGTCGTGTGTATGTTTTTTTGTTATTTGTTCTTGTTGAGAATGAGAACATATACACTAATATACCTGTACAGGGACAAGTCAATGACTGACGAAACAATCAATAAATTAAGACGTTCATTTGCAAATGAATAGGTGGACACCGATGGAGAGAGAGACAGGGAAAAAAGGTAGAACAATAAAAACAACAAAAGAAACCAGGTAAAAGAAGGGAAACGACGACGACGTCAAATTGGTCGGCATGGCTGATAGACAGGTGTATAATAGGGTAGAGGTAGGTTTGGGTTTTTTTTTGTTATTATAGTTAAAGGTACTCTATAAAAGGCAAGAGAAACAGAGAGCGAGAGAGAGGTAAAAGGGCAAAAGAAATACGTAAAGGATTTGCGGAGCCACCAGCAGCAGCAGGTATAGGAAGTCGAGAGGTTGTAGAAAATTTATAGAGAGGCCCAAGTCAAGAGGTTTCAATTACTTGGAAATAAATACTAAAACCAAAAAGACAAAACAGAAAAAAATGTATATATATATAAGGAAACAAAAGAATAAATATAAAGAACACCCTCTCTCGATATGCTTTTGTGTATGCCGGTGTTGAAGCCGGCAGGGACAAGTGGTGGTAACTGCGGTAGTTAGGGGTGTCATTTCGTGCACAGGAATGACGTCAATTAGAATTTTGCATAACATAGTAACTGGAGAGGGGTTTTTTTTTGTTTCTCTTCTCTACTTAAAGAAAATCGCTGATGAGAAATTATTGATATAGATAAAACGTGGGCGATTTTTTCCTTATTATCATCATTTTCATATTTTATTATATATTATCCCCACCCCAACCCCACGGTGTTAGGGGAAAAAGACAAAAGTGCGTTGGGAATAAAAGCTAAAGTGGAGGGAGGGAGGGGGATTTCGTGCATGGGTCAAGTCTTAAAGTTATAATAAAAAAAATATCTATAGACCTATATGCCCCCCTCTCTCTCTCTCTTTCTGTTTGTGTTTGTATACCAGAACGTCCTATATCTATAAATTTTATCAGAATACCTTCTCTACTATATTCGAGAGAAAAAACCGTCTGGTGCCTGGCTAACAGCTGGTGGTGGTGGTTATGGTGGCGGTTTATTCCCTGCTAGCATAAAGGACGTATGTAATTCAATAAGAAGGACACAAAAGTAAGAGAGCATATCCTGTGCATAAAATCTCAAAGATATATATTTATATGTTTGTATATCAACTTGTATCCGCCTATGTGTATTAGGTCATATAATTCACAGCGTTACACATATACACATACACCCAGAATATCTTGCATTATAAAAGACAAATCGAAGTGATTTGTTTGTCCAGGGGTGGTATGGCTTTAGGTCCTTTCTGTTTTTTTTGTATTGGCAATAAAAAAGCCATATCTCACCCTTAGAAATATAACTAAAAGCTTCCTGTATGTAGAGTGTCCTTCTTACTCAAGTATCATTTTCTTCTCTCCATTCGATGTGCCGCTGCTGCTGCTACTACTACCCCACTTCCTTCTGCCTTCACTGTTGCAAAATTCAATGCGCTGTTTTTTTTATGGGTTAGGCGACTGTGAAGGTGGGGGGGGGGGGGTGTTGGCGCGTATAGATGGGATGTGGGATGTAATTCAATTACTCCATAAAACACGAATAAATTTCCGTATATACTCTCTCTCCTAATTCTAAGAAAGTTTACATCCTCTCTCTCTTCTGGAGGGTACATGAAGAACACCGAGATCTTCTCCTCCTCTCCTTGCCCGCCTGGATAAATGAATATAACTTTAAAAAAAAACATATTTTTTATGGATTCCACATACACACACACACAACAAAAATACAAACAATATATAATAAAAAAAAATAATATTTTATTTTTTAATTTAGTTTTTATGAAAAATAACCCAGTTCTTGTATCAAGAGATTTTTATTACCACCAGAGGTAATAAAATAATTGAATCATATCATGTCCACATATCAGACAAAAAGATACGAATTTTTAATTCAAAATTAGTCAGATGTTGTATCAGCAGATTTGTTTACTTACTACTAGCGGTAATAAAAGGGTAATAAAAAATAAAGAATAATTTAAATCCACATATCAGACACGAAGAGGCGAATGTTTGATTAAAAATAAGTCAGTTCTTCTATCAAAAGATTGTTATTATCAGCAGAGGTAATAAAATAATTGAATCATATACATAAATCCATATATCAGGCACAAATATCATCTTGACTTCCTGCAGCATTTATCGCCATGCCGTTCGGTACCTGGCTAATGCCCTCCAATTACGTACGCCTAACTCTACTAAATCTTTACTACTAAATCTTCTTCAACGGAGTCTATGTATCGCTTTTTTTTTATTTCATTCACAATCGGAAACACAAATTTCTGAATTTTATTACCCTTTTATTACCCTCACCCCCCTTGGCATGTTTTGTATAAAATGTGGCATGTTTTGTATTTTTCAACAAAACTTCACATATTTTGAATCAAATTGTTTAAACGGACTCTTAATTTTTTTTATTACCCTTTTATTACCTCCTGGTAATAAGCAGAGACTCACAAGCTTAGACTATCCCATAAATAAAAGCGAGATTTTTCTTCCAGGGCTACTTTTTTTCTGTGCGTGCCGATGTGTGTGTGTAGGCGATATTCTCCACTTCTTTTCTGTTATGTGTGTGTTGATAATCTACACCACTGGTGCATATATGATAAACAAAAGCAATGATTTTGTTGCCAAAGGCCTTTAAATAAAAATGAAAAAAAAAATGAAAAACGATAACAAGAAAAAAGGATTTCTCTTGTCCTTGTGCACAGGTGTAAAATTCACATATCATCATCACCACACTAGAAGTGAAGACGAAGACGATTCGCGATTTCTAATGCCATATACATAGATATATATATATATATATACAATACATATATAAATAATAAAGATGAAAGTTTTCAATATTTCATCAACCCCATCACCTTTCGCCCTCGTGTCTTTTGCTACTAAAAAAAACCCCATCCGATATCTCTCCACATATACATTCCACAGATCGAATATCACACAGCATACAATTCCTCTAAGAGATATCATTGAACTGGCAGGAAATTTGAATAGATTGAAGATTTTAGATAGGCCAAAAACAACAAGGAACCACCACCTAACCAGCGAGAAAATTTTATCATTTTTTCTCTGTGCGCTTCTCTACCCCACCAAACTTTTCCTGCGGGGGGCGTGTGGAATTGTTCGAATTTGTTGGGTGTTGTGTATTATTATCGTTGTGCTTGTTTTTTTGCTCAGCTTTCAGCTATTTTTTGGTTTTCGCTTTTTATTGTAATACTATTTACCTGTGAATGTGTGCTGCGGCAATGTAAAAGGATAATAAAAATCATCAAGTTTTTATCCTTAAGCGACGGCAGCAGCAGCGCCTATTTCTTGGAGACATTTTAAAGGTTACACAAAAAGCCCATAAACACGTGTAAAGAAATTGAAATTACTCCAAAGCATAAAAGGCATTATTGGCGGTTTTTATCAGTCAGTTTAAGGATTTTTATTTCGATTTTTATCTAAACAAGGATAACAGTAAATCCAAGGTAACAACAACAATTTTTATACCTTTTATTGCACATTTCTCGCGCGCGCGGTTTTATATCTGGCCACATTCAAGAAGAGATAAGGAAATCTGTGAAATATATATATAAAAAAAAACAGAAATCAATGAAAATTTAAAAAAAAACAGGTTTAAGGATGTGCTGGATTTGTTGATTACAAAAAATTTGCATACTTGTAGGCGTCTCATTCCAGTGTTATCCATTCATGCCAAAAAGCCGTGCCCTTTTGCAGCTCTGTGCTGCTACTTTCAACGATGTTCATTCGAGATATCATCCAGATTTTGGTATATGTAAGCTTTGAACGCCCGTTGCATCCTTATCCTTGCTTAACCTCGCTGGTTGCATCCCAAACAGCATAAAGCATTTTTTTTTGTTCGAGTACGTTTTGTCCTCACTAGATGTCCTCCTGAAAAATCGACATGGTATAACAACCATTGAGCCTGTTAGATGGACTATTAGTGATCGAACAGGAGATGGCTTCCTCGCCTTATTATGGTTAGAAACGACACACGGCAGGAGGAAGAATAGGAGATTTTTATTTGTAAAAAGGAAGGACACGCTAGAAGAAAGACAAAAAACCACACGCGCCGCGGAGTGAAATCGAACCATAGTTGTCCATGTTGTTTCCGTACTCGTTCAACATCCAAGAGTTCAACTGTAAACCTCGTCGCCATTTGCTTCAATCGTCCCCAACCTCAGACCTCCCCAAATTTATTCTCTTCTATCCTTCGAACTAAGCTACCTACCTAGACATTGCAGCATGACCAGAACGACATGACAAACTTTTAGTACAAAGAGGGTGAGACCTATTACCCTTTTCATTACCTAATTTTTATTACCCTTTTTATTACTTCTACATAATTTTCAAGTGGTTTGCTACAAACACCAATATATTTAAATGTTTTTGTATTGTATTGAGAATAACAAGTGCTTGGCCTCCCAGTGAAGCTGGGTTTATTTATAGGCATTTGTAATTACTCAAGATAATATCTCAATAGAACGACCAGCACCAGGATGAGGTACGGGAAGCTGTAAAAAGGCAAAACAGCAACAAATCGCCAGGTGCTGATGGAATAGCAGCTGAGCTGCTAAAGGAAGGAAGACCGCAACTATTACGAACCTAACACGAACTCATATACAACATCTGGGAGGAAGAAGTTATACCAGGTGACTGGCAGAAAGCGACTATGGCCGATAATCAAGAAAGGAGATAAATTAACCACTCACTCCTCAGCACCAGCTACAAAACCTTCACAATAACTCTATTAGAAAAATAATGCTTGTGAAACAAAAACTAGAACCTATAGCGGAAGTACTAGAGAAGTAGAAAATAACTAAAGAAATACAAAAAGAATTAAAGAAGTACAACAAAAAACTAAAGAAATACGAAAGAACTAAATTAATAATCAAAAGAAGGTGGTGTAAAAGAACTAGAGACAACCAAAAGTACTAGAAAAGTACAAAAGAACTAAAAAAGTACAAAAAGAACTAAAGAAGTGAAACAAAAAACTAAAGAAGTACGAAAGAACTAAAAAATGTAAAGAACTAAAGAGGTGTAAAAGAACTAGAGACAACAAAAAGTACTAGAGAAGTACAAAAGAACTAAAGAAGTACAACAAAAAACTAAAGAAGTACAGAAGAGCTAAAGAATCTAGCGAAGTAAAAAAGAACTAAAAAATTACAAAAAAAGAACTAAAGAATTACAAAAAAAAAACTAAAGAAGTACGAAAGAAATAAGAATCTAGGGAGGCAAAAAGAACTAAAGAGGTGTAAAATAACTAGAGACAACCACAAGTATTAGAGAAATACAAAAGTACTGAAGAATTACAAAAAAAGAACTAAAGAATTGCAAATAAACTCAAGAAGTACGAAAGAACTAAAAAATCTAGAGAAGTAGAAAAAAACTAAGGAAATACAAAAGAACTAGACAAAATCAAAAGTATAAAAGAAGTGCAAAAGAATTGAAGAATTTAAAAAAAAAACTAAAGAATTACAAAAAAACTAAAGAAGTACGAAAGAACTAAAGAATTAAGGGAAGCATGCAAAAATTTCATATAAATACGAGTATATGATATCAACGTTCTAGAGAAAGAGAGAAGGGGAGGGAGAGATAGAGAAAGAGAGAGTGAGGGAATGGGGAGATAGAGAGAGGGGGAGAGATAGAGAGGGCTAGAGAGATATTGAAAGGGCCTCCTCCGAAGCCAATGAAATCTCTGTTTGTATTCCAATTCGTGTATTTTTTTGGCGAGTGGGGTGCGGCGGGGGTGATTTTGATGGGGAATTTCATATTTCTATATATAATATATAATTAAAAAAAAAACCAAACGGGCTCCATTGAAGAAGAAAAACTAAGGCTAAGAACATAGTGAAGCAGAGAGCAAAGCGGCGATGAAAGCGCAGAGCAAAGTGGCGAAATCAAACAAGTGAGTTCCTGTTAACACACCCATAGTGGAGCAAAGCGACGCGTTCAAACAATTTTGATTTCTCTGCTATCATCCTTTCAATCTCTTTGCTCTCCGCTCTCATCGCTGCTTTGCTCTCTGCTTCACTATGTTCTTAGCCTAATAAAAACCATAAAACAATTTTAATTAACAAAACCCGGAAATTGCAATTTTAAGTGAGCTGGGTAAATTATATTATATAAATTGTTATTAAAAGCTCTTGTGGTTATTCATTTTAGTTTATTAAATTTCTACTAAACTTCTCTGGAATGGACTTACTACATCAACCACCCCCACTTTCATATATACCGCTTGCTCCAGCCCCCAATGGACTACACTCAATATTGCTCTATTGATGCAGGAGGGTTGATGATATTCTCTCCTGTTGCTGATTGGGTGATGTTAATGATGCAAATATGCAACAACTGCCCTCTTAAATACAATGTACTCTATATAGGAAGAGTCGTGATATACTCTAGAGCCACACCACACCATATCATACACCATCCACAAAAGTATGTTTGACCTGCACGAGTGTAGGGAATATTAAAATGCTTGATTATTATCAACAGAGTAGCATCATTATATCCATACACAGAGAGATAGAAAGAGAGAGAAAGAGAGAGAGTAGTCAAGTACTTAGAGTTGTGTTTTTTTTTTTAGTTGAAGGGGGTTGAATATTTTATTTTATATTTATTTTTGCTACCCTTAATTTCTGTGTTCTTGTGCCTGCAACAAAAAAAAAAGAAGAGAAAGAGAGAGCGATTTTAATTTTTTTTTTATTTTGAGTGGTAAAGTGTACATTCCTTCTTCTTTGGGCCTGGCTAGCGCACTGTGCCTGCTTGAATAGTATAGTATATCCTTGCTCAGGCAGCAGCAGCAGCAACTACCCTCTGTGCCGTTTAAATTCAACTCAATTTTCTGTGTGCGCCTCTCTCTGTTGGGTATGGTATGGTAGATGGTGGAATGGTGTTTTTCCGGGGGGGTATGGTGGGTATGTTTTAAGGGCTGCTGCTTTTCGGCTCTACCCCAACAGAATTCTTCGTGCCAGAGTATATTCACCAGTCATCAGGTTTATCCACCATATTACTTGTATACATATATTCAATATATATTTCAACATAGTTTCACTGCTGGATGGTGGTAGGCACAAGAGCCATTGAGGGTGAAATGATGATATAGGGAACCAAGTTAAGTTCAGTTCAGTCAGTAGTCAGGAAACAGTCAACTGAGCTAGACGTTCTCCGTTGCCTGGGCTGCCTGGGGTCGAGATTTCACCCATCTCGAAACTGTTTCTCTGGCTCTGTTGCCTGTGTCTGTGTGAGTGAGTGTATTGTGAAGATATATAGAAAGAAACTCTTCTATAAACTGTGTGAAGCACAACCAAGCAGCAACCAGTTACGGAAAGTGACAAGGTATAGCTCATATTGCAGTTCTACCTTCTGATCATTCTGGTTGAAATCGTCGACCTGACAAGACGTGTGGTTGATTTGTATTGAGGTGGTTGTTGGAAGAAGATGAACTTTTTTAAAAACTTTGATTTTGAAATTTTGTTATAATTAATATATAGTGATACGACGGAGTGTGTGTGTTTTGTGGAAGAGTTTTATCTTAGAATCAACGGTAGTTTTTTTGATTTTATTTTAATTTTTGTTTTATTTTTTTTGTGTTTTTTTTTTAAATTAATTTTTTATATTTTTCGTTAATAATTTAAAAAAAAAAAGAATAATTATTTAAAGAACAAATAAAAAAAATTGTGAAGTTTTAAGAATTTAATAAAAATCTTGTGTTTTTTTACGTATAATTTTACTAAGAAAATTTTTATTTTAAAAATATAAGATAAGAAAAAAGTGCTTCGATATTATTTTTTATTTTTTTATTTTTTTTTAGCTTTTTTTTTATTATTATTATTTTTTGTTTTTATAAAAAAATATTAAATAAAAGTGTTTTGGACAAAAATTAAAAAAAAATCGTTTTGATCATAAAAGTGTTTCAGTTACTACTATACTAATTATAAAAAAAACTATAAAATTCTAAGAAAAATTATGTTAACAAAAAAAAAATTTAGGCGGGTTCTACTTTTAAAAATTTTATTTAACAACAACACAAATATTAATTAATAATATTGTGATTTAAAAAATTTTGAAATTGAACTGATAATAAAAATATAACCGATAACTTTTAAAAATATTTTTCTTCACTCTTAAATATCAAAAAAAAACATTTGAAGAAAAAAAACGGAAAAACACCTGTCCGCAGACAACAAGACCCTCCGCAACATATAATATTATACAAAAAAAAAAATACCGGTAACTTTTCTTATTTGTTTTATAAATTTTTTTTTACCTGTGTATTTTTTTAATTTTAATTTTGTGTGTTTTGTGTTCTAAATTTTTACATATATATTTTTTTATATTGTTGATTTTAAGTTATAAAAAAAACTACGGAAGGAAAGCCATCATAAAAAAATTGTACTTTACTATCAAGCAAAAAAAAAAAATTAGCCTGCTGTTGTGTCTTACCTGGCTGGGCGCCGCTTACCTTCTTCCTGTTTGGGGTGCACCTTTATACCGTTTTTTTTTAATTTTTATTTTTTTTCTTTGGTTTTGTTTTGTTTCTGTTTATTTTTTTTTTGAGAGTGTGCATTCGTCCCCGTTTTGTTGTCGTCAGTTATATTGTTACATATCCAATTTTTTTCTTTTTTTTTTGGAAAAAAAAACGAAGGGGGAAGAGACATTTAAAAATAATTCAAAAAAAAATATTGTGAACAAACACAGCCCGGAAGTGGAAGTTAGTGAACCATATCGGAACTTGTCTTGTTTTTTATACATATATATATATATATACATAAAAAAAGACAATTTTTTACTTCAATGTAAAATTAAAAAAAAAATTAAATAACGACACGATAAAATTTGAAAAAACAAAAAACTAAATAAATAAATAAAAAAAGAACATTTGAAAAATAAATATAATATAATATTAAAGTTCTATCAGAGAGAAATTTAAAAAAAAATTTTTTTTGAAGTTATAAGTTACACGAAATAAAAAAACTCTAAAAACAAAACTACTGTAAATTTTTAAAATTTAATTAACATTTATTTTTTATTTATTTTCTTTAATTTATTTTTAATTTAAAACTTTAACCCTTAAAAAACAACGGGGTGGGGAAACAAAACACTATACTATATAAAAAAAAGTGCTCCGAGCTCAAAGTGAAATTGAATTACCAAAAAAAAAAACTAGAAAAAAATAAGAAACTAAAAAAAAATTAAAAACTAAAGCTAAAAAAAAAAATTAAAAAAAAAGATGTAATTAGACTAAAAAAACCACCTTCAACACTACTTAATATAAATAAATAAATATAGTTTTGCTGTGTACGTTAAATAAAAAAAAAACAAATAAAAGTCCTTCTGAAAAATAAATTAAAAAAATTAAATAAATAAAAAATAAATAAATAATTTATAAAAAACGCAAAAAATAAAGGTTTTGTAGTTTATAAGATCAACCCAGTGTAAATACGTCTTGTAAATACGTTATTTGTGTGTCGTCTTCGTTGTCGTCATCGCCGTCGTTTGTCATCTGTGTGTTACTAGGTAAGTTTATTTTAAAGTTTTTTTTTTTAATAAATAAATTTTTATATTATTAGTAAATTTTATTATATTATTATACACAGCCCATCCAAACCCCTTTTATATATGTATTTGTGCAAAGTTCCTTTATATATTCGGTGTTTTTGGTGCTTTAGGCCTGTAGGTTCTTCATGAGGACCCAATGTGGTAAATGAGCGGCTTCTCGCAGAAAAAGGGCTTTACCCTTAGTTTTCTCATGAATGCCACAAACACAGGAAAATCTGAGATATTTAAGTGAGGTTTATGTATGCCTTATTAAATTCTCATAAGGGTCCTAAGAGGCATCTCTAGCGCTTTTCTCAACGGTCAAGAAACAGTCATGGGCCGTCTAAACTCCTTCTACGGCAATATCTCACATCTTCAGATTTGACTTACGAAATTCAATCTATCAACGGCCGACAGGGACGGATTGGCCCCCCTTTAACGGCCCGAGCATTTGGGTAGCAACCGGCCCACATTTTATATATTTCCTATGGACCCCGGACCGTTCTCCTCTACCTTTTCGCTCGATTTAGGGCTAGCTCTCAGAAATACTTCTCTCAGGCGGTGAGGGCGGTCGGTCGAAGGCGGGAAGAAAGGCGGGGAAGGGGAAAGGCCAAATTCGAGCTGATCTTCGTGAGTATAGTCACAATTATTACGAAACCTACGGCCCGCCGGCCTCAAGGCTCAAGCCCGCCGGTGGTCCGGCTGCAGCTTTATATCGCACTGCGGATCTGTTGTTGTCGCTGGCCGTAAGTTTTATGCTGCCTTGATACCATCCAACATGAGGAGGGAGGTCCCGGGTTGTCTCTCAGCACCTCCATAGTCACCTTATCAAGGGCGACTTGTACCACCCGCCATTGGTGTTAGGGGATCATCCCATTTTCATAGTTTTCGTCCAGGACTCCGATTATTTTGCGATCCTTCGCTACTTCTGCGAAGGAAGTCGTTTGGGTTCCGTGCGTCTGGACTAGCGTGAAGTTTGGGATGACTTGCTTTGTGTTTTTATGCAAAACATCCTGGACCTTGGTGTAGTCCTCCTTCGACACTTGATCTTCTTGGTTGGAAGCCAAGCGGCGAAGGATTCTACTGGCTAGGAGGACTTCTTAATGACTTGCCTTTACTATTCGCTCCCCTGATCCCCTGTGCCAGTGCAAGGGGGAGCATATTTGCTAGTGGACGCTTGAAGGACCATCTTTCGAGGGTGGAGTCTGTGTCTCCACTTGATTTGGGTTGACTCAGGGATGTCGCAGCCCTGTTTTAGCTTCATTTGTGGTCCTTTCCTGTTTTCGTTAGGAAAACCAGTCCCTTTTTGTTTTTCCCATTTACTCGAATGAGCACTGTGAAACCCGGGCAGAGGTCTGCAGTACCCGGGTAAGGCTAGTTAGAACCGGAGATCGTTAGGTATCCGGAGCCCGCCGTTCACGACTGAGGTTTTTTTTAATCTGGGTCCCCAGCCAAGCTGATCATCGGCATGGTTCGTATTACACGTTGACCCAACCCAGAGGATTGATGATTGGGGATGGGTAACAGGGAGAGGAGCATAAGGTTAGGGAGGACGACTGTTTGCTACGTTCGATCGGGAACGCATTGCCCAGGGTGAACCAGCGTGATGGACTCGTCACGCATACGTGGAGGTCGTCGTCCTTTCACCTCAGCAGAAAGAACGGGGAAATAGGTTAGAGTTATGAAGGTTCGGAGGCTGTGGAAGAAGATGGCGATGAGCCCTGTATTTGAACGTGTTGTAGGAGCTCGGGGAAATACTGGCTACGTGAAATTATTCCGCAGTCGAATTGTTCTATTTAGAAACGAATTTCTATCTTGTTTAGTCCGCAAAAGGACGGGCTGCAGATGGTTAGAATGAGCCGAGTGGGCTAATCTTAAAACACGAAATAAAAACACCTCCTTAAAATAGCTAGTCTTTCATGGTAAGCCTTCTTTACCAGCCCATAATAGCTCCTGCAATCTATTATGTCTCCTTTTGCTTTAAACATCTACACAAAATGTCCTCACAATCGTGAATTTGAATCACATTTAAATTTAAAATAACAATTTCACCTAAATGTATGCAATAAAACAAAAATCTAACCCACAATGTTGCTAAGAACCTGCTAACAGGTCCACAAAGACGCTAGGCCTTTAAAATAGATTAGAGAAAGGGGGTTTTCGACTGCGATTTGTAAAAAAAAAGTTTTGACACAATCCGACGGGAAAATATTTTTTTTTTGTTGTAATTTCATAATGGTGATTATTTTTAAATTCCCACTCAATATGGGTAGGGCTATACTAAATTAAATATCAAATAGAAAGCCCGTTTTTTATTTGTAAGTTAACAGAGACGAAAAATACAAAAGTAAATAGAATAAGGCGAGGCATTATCTATCCTGTCTAACGCACACCATATTTTCTTGCTTCCACAGTATTTACCAGGATATGACTTTGATCCTTAACCTTTAGGGTATTAAAATGTTCTTTCTGCCCTTCAATTTCTATTTCAGTAATTCCATAATTCTAGGTCACAATAAATGTTAGTAAAAAGTATCTTTATTTTGTTGAAGTACACACACACACACCCACATACACACTTATAATCTACTCAAAAGAGATTCTAATATAATTTCTAAGTTTAAAGGGTTATAGAGCTGGGAGCAGCGTAAAGCAGTTGGGGGCTTTGTATCCTTTTTTCTTGTGTAGTGTTATTAGGATAACCTAGATATAACTACATAATGATAAAAACTCTTGTAAATATCAAAGTGTATATATATAATCGATTTTTGCTTACCTTGTTCAAAAATTCAATCATGAAAAGGGTTCGAATATTTCCTGAATAAAATTAAGAGATAAAGGTAAAAGATAGCTAAAGGTGAGATGGGGGATAGAGAGAGAGATAGAGGAGATAGAGGGGTTGATGTTGAAATTGTAATAGGGGGTAAAATCGCTGCAATTTTTATTATATTTCATAGATAAAAAATAATGTATTCACTTTTCTCTCCTCTCATCGAATAAAAATATACTTCAATTTTATAATAAAAAAAAACTTTTTGATTCCAATTCTCTATAAGTCTACTATGTTTTTCCATGTGCAACTATGTCAAGTGACCCCTTTGCTATGATTATTAATCAATCGTATCAAAAATCAACCACGAACTTGTTATATGTCCAATTTGGAATTTCTAGTGCCACACAGACACATAGTTTTTGTGCCAATTAAAAAATGTTGTTCATATGTTGCTGCTGTACTCATTGCATTGCAAGGCCCAATTCACGCTGTTTGTGAGTACCGCGCGGTCATTCGATTTATACTACATTTGTATAGCTCATATATGAAGGAAGAGAGCGGTTGAGAACAAGTTAAGCAGTCTGCCTAGTGGTTGTTGGTGATTTAGTCTTGACTTTTTTAAGGACCCTACTGTTTGGAAGAATTTGTTCATAATTCCTATTCACAAAAATAATAAATATTTTTTAGCAGGGTCTCGTTGAAAGTAACGTATCGCTGGCTCTTGTTATTTTTTACGAGGGAGTTGTGAGAATCCTACTTGGGGGTCTTCTAGCAGGAGCAGGGAATGTATACAACCGATTGTCTAAGACTTCCATGCCTAAAGACAGGAGATACCGCAGGTATCCCACCGCTACCACCAATTTTTTGCATACTGACGATAATGTGAAATTCCTACTGACATCAAACCTTATTCATGTTTTTCTGGGTCCAGGCACGAGCCGTAAATATGTAGCGTTACTTCCATCAAACGTCATCAACGTGATTCATGAAAGGGATCCATCGAAGGTGCGCTCATCTCAGAGCCGGGATACTATAGGACTTACTTGATCGAGCGACCTACCGTATATGCTTTCTTCGCGTGGTGGGGGAAAGTGATTTCGAAGAACCTCGCTACTCCATAGTTGTTTTTCTTCTTTTATGGCTCTACAGCCAGAATCTGGTCTCGCAATTGTTCTCTCCATCGATCCCGATTCTGAGCCGAGGTCATCGAGTTTCGCATCCTCAAGCTCTGGACGTCCTGGTTTACGCCATCCTTCCAGCAGTAGTTCGGCCTCCCTCGCGCTGCCGCACCCCATAGATCTTACCGAGCTCCTCAATTCACTATCTACGTTTCTGTAGGAGATTGAAATGTGGACACGCATTCTACCGAGAAGTTCCTGTCTTCCGGTTCTGTGTTTCTCCCTATACCCTAGCCTAAGAACAAAAACCACCTCCTCCCTTAACTCTCATTCACTTTGGTTGACTTGGTCTTTCGCCACAGTGTGTCACGTCTAGCTACTATCTCCCCTTGCTTTTTTGTTTGCCTTTGTCCACTTCTTTGAGCTTCGTATATTGCTTAAGACTCTTGTCGATAATCTTTATCGCCACTTCCATCATTTCATCTGGTCCATGATGTTCTCCGGTGTATTAGTTCCAGCACATTCCTCCATTCCACATTTCCTAAGTTCGGGCATTTTAAATGGACATGCTCCGCGTGATCGTCCCGACGCTTCTGAGGCAATGCTGAATCGTTCAATCTCAAGAGGGAGTTTTCGGTGGCCTGTACCCTATTTAGCAAATAAGGAGATGCCGAAAGAGGATTTTCCTCTTACATGAAAATGAAAGAAAAATCAGCGATACTGAATTGATTGCTCAATCAGTTTCTCGTACAAGGCCCTATCAGGCAAACCTAGTGGACCTGTATGGCAATACAGATAGGGCCTGAAACTACCCGTGTGTTCCTGACTACAGTCCTGACTTCAATCTGTTGGGAAAGAGTTCACGTTCATGGGAGGGTCGGTATGTGCTCCCCAATTCTACTTCGGACGTCGTTGCCTTGGCTCTCTGAAAGAACAAACGAACGGAACGCCCTCCCCCTCCTTACCGAGATGATACAGGATCTGGTTCGGCTAATTTTCTGAAGAATCAGAATTTTTGGACAGAGCAGCGGCTGCGTTTGGCTTCTCCTGGCTCCTAACAGCGCAGATCTATCTGCACAGTCCTGAAGGAGTTTGCGAAAGCCGTGCACGGTTATGGATCCTCAAATCTATTTCAGCCATTGTTGCGTTGCCCCTTTTCAGATTAATTAGTTCATAAATGTCCCTTGAAGGTGGTAGAAAGGGGAAGGTCCATCCTGGCAGAGCCTCCATATCACGTAGGTCCCGTACCCAGACGATATCGTTAAACGCCAGATGCAAAAACTACCCACTTCCATGCAGCCTACGATGCGATAGCATCTTGGCTTGGCAATATGAAAATACAAACGAATGACGCATACTGCTTTTGTAGAAGACCACTAAATCATGAAACTCGTCTCTTTTTTCCGTGTATCTTCCGGGGCAAAAGAGGAGACGAAGTAGAAAAAGTTTTTTGCTTCAGAAGCATACATCCTTGTGTATTTTGGTACTATTGTGGTTAAATTTTAATTTTTTTCAAGGGAGCTATTATAGTTCCCACTCTCAAGATTAACGATAGTGTCGTAATTCATCATTTTTCCCGTTTTTCCTCCACACACACACAGCCAATATCAAAATTCATACTAATAATAAAAATAAAAAGAAAAAGGAAAATGAAAGTCACACACAAAAACCTATAAAATAATTTTCAAAAAGAAAAAAAAAGAAAACCCCCATAAAACAATTTCACTGCAATAAAAGTATCGCCTCGAAAGTTAACACTGTGCACGACACGACGACCCTCTAGCGAGAATGGCCAAAAGATTGTGGTGGTATATATGTATATATATATATATATATATATATATATATATATATATATATATATATATGTAGAATAAATGAATGAATGAAATGAATGAAATTTTGGAGGGATGCGAACCAATGCCTCGATGGGGCAGAGTGTTGGGTGGTGGTGGGGGTTAGGGGGGTATTTATGTGTCTATATGGTAGGTGGAATAGCATTGCCCTGGGAAATCATGGGGAAACACACAATCACAAATGCCCGGATTTTGGGCTTCGGGGGCGGCCGAAACAAGCATATACATGGTGATGGGTGAGAACTTTCCTTATGCTTGAAAATCTTAAAGCTAAGTCTTAATAAAAATCCGGATTCATCGTGGTCGAGGCTGATAAGTATCAAAGTCGCTCAAAGTGGCGTATAAATCGCTCAAGGTTATATCTCCTACCCTCTCTGACTGTATGTGTGACTGACTACTTGTGCTTATTAATATTTAAAAAATTTCCCACTTACTTTTATTACCTACTTTCTTTCATATTTTTTTGTGCTTTCCTCTTACTTAAGTTACAAGTAAAATTTATGGAGAGAAAAAAAAATATAGAGCAGGTATACAACAAATTCAAGGGCGCCTAAAAGCATTGCATTAAGGAAACAACAGGAGCAGCCGAAAAAAAACGATGTAGAAGCGCCAAAAGAGCGAAAGGGAGGACGCAAAAGAAACGCTCTCTCTCTCTTAAAATGATTTAAGGAATTTATTATCAAGGATTTGCTTTGCTTAGTGGACAGGGGAGAGCAGAGTGGGGGGGGAGTAATATGAAATTATTTTCCCATATTTTGTTTCTGTTATTATTACGTGTATTAATAGTAACGACTATGTATGTCCGAAAAAAATGTTTTTTAATGTTCACTCTCTCTTCCTCTCTTACAAATGAAACGACTGCTTTTATAACATATTAGGGAGGTTTCCAGTTATTATCTAATGGCAAAAAACATGTTTTTTTAAGATTTTTTTTTACTTTTTGATTACCCTGTTATTACCTTTTATTACCCCCGGTAATCATCATGTTTTTTAATGATTTTATAATCTGCTTGAAGTAACAGATAATAATCGTGTTTTTTCCAAGAGATTTTTTTATTACCCTTTTATTACCTTTTTATTACCTCTGGTTTTTATCATGTTTTGTAAATAGTTTTATAGTTTGGTTTAAATATCGGGTAATAATCATGGTTTTTTTTGAATAATTTTTATTACTTTGTTTTATTACCGTTTTATTACCTCTGTTACATTTATATTCACCAGCTCAACATAATGCCGCTTTTACGGCTCGTACAGCGGTCTGGGCCCCGAAAAAATCATTAATTATGGGTTTGGTGTGTGTTTATCAGTATGTAGTAGCGCGGAATCCCCAGAGGTGCCTCCTGTGTTAGGGATGGGGCATTGTCTTGACGCTAGACTGATCTAAGATTCTAATCACTCTGTGGTATAGAAAAAAAGTCAGTTTTTCTTAGAGCGATGAGAGCTTTTGTCGATATTGCTGACTCTTGGTGCTGTAAAGCAATCTCTGTGGTTGATTTACTTTTTGAATAAGCGAACTTAGAGGTAGATGTAGAGGATGAGAAAAGATTATTTGTGAAGGTTCAGAACTGCCTTTTCGTCGTTTTTTTTAAAGATGAACATTATCAAGGAAAAGGAGTTTTTGCTGACGGGTTTAGGTTGGATTAAACATATTATAACTAGGATAATTGGAGCGAATATCTTAAAACGGTTCTCTCTCTCGCCTGCTCATGGAAAAAACTAAATTCTTTTTCATCTTGAACTGTAATTTACTTTGATTATTTAATTACAATCATTTAACTTTAACTTTTTATATATTTGTAATGGTATACATACAAAGGAAAATCTTTCTCTCATCTTTTCCGCTTAGTCGTCCTTAATAAAATAATCTACAACAAGAACACACCCTTGAACAACACACAAAAAAAGTGAAAGTAAAGAGAAGAATTTTTTTCTTTTTACTTAACTTTCCGTTTCTTAAGGACACACACCTTCTTTTTGCTATTAAATTTCACAAAATTTCTATAATCCTGAAAGTAAGTAAGAAGCACCCTCCTGCCTTCCCATAGACACAAACACACACACACACACACACACACACCAACACACAAATAAGCCAGGGCAGAATGCGAGAATATGCCACAGGATGGAAGGCGGCACTGAACAGAGACTGGCAGAGAGACGACAGCAAGGATAAAAAATTATAGATGCGCGAGGATAAAATTACGTCTTTATGTTAAGTTGCTAGAAAATATCCTCATCCATTTACTCACTCACTCGCTCGCTCGCTTTCGGTTAAGGAGTCACTCCTTTTTGCAACAAGTAGTAACATTCAAAAGGATTTTGTTTCTTGCTTAATGGCACTTAAGAAAATCACATTTTTGAAATGTGGCACATAATCTCTTCTCTGGTATTTTGTTCCTGGTGCTGCTGCTGTTGTTGTTCCTGTATACTTTTGTCCTTTTGGTAACCCCTCCCCCCCACCCGTACACCATACACCAACGTATTTTTGTTGGCCCGGCGTTATTATATCGTTTTATTAATTTTTGTGTTATTGTTGATGGGCTTGTGTTAAAGTAAGATGTGAGAAGGTAAAAATATTGTGTAAAATTTTAATTTTTTTTTTACATAATAAAGGATTAATAAAATATTTATTTTTCACTTTTTAATTACAGGAAAGTCGAGAGTTTCAAAGGTGGTGTGCGAGAAAAACCAATTCATCATAATATCAAGAAAGATGGATTAGAATAATTTTGAGAGGAAATTTGCCAAACAAAATATCCTCAGAACAAAGTATCTAAAATTGTCAACAACAACAACAACATATAATCATGACATCAGCTCGAAATACACTTCTACTAACGTTAACAATTTTAACACTTATACCAACTACAATCCCCATCCATCTAGCTGACTTAGCTTATCAAGATATTGTCATTGATCTACGACAGGCCCTACCAGTTGATAACTGCACCGAAATTCTATACGATTTGGAGGTATGTACTAGTAGTGATATTTAATATTTTCTTAGTATTAAAATTTAAATTTTACTCCCATTTTTGAAAGTAAGCGCAACATTATCTATTTATTTTTTTTTGTGAAAGCGAAAATTGTTTTTCACCACTTATTTTTTACCGCGCTCAATGTTGAAAAAACAAAAATTTCACTTGACCCCTGGGGAACTCCTAATTCTTAAAGGCTGTGTTCGTACTTTTGTTGTCACCCATTTTATATCGTATCTCTTCGAGGCCCCTAGTTGTGTAATTAAAGGCACGATTTATCTCTCAGATTATTTATTTGCAGACAGAGAACCAAAATTTACAAAAAAAAACACTGCGTACTATGCATTTTAAGTGAATTCACCTTTTTATTACTCCTTTATTACCCTTTTATTACCTCTGGTAATCATCACGTTTTTTGATAATTTTACTATTGAGTTTTAACAACGAGTAATAATCATGTTTGTTTTCACCAAATTTTATTACTTTTTTATTACCCCTGGAAATCACCACACTTTTAATAATTTTACTATCTATTTAGTTTAAACTTTATTATTTCATGTTATTACCCTTTTATTACCTCTGGTAATCATTACGTTTTTTGTAAATAATTTTGCTATATGGTTAAAATCCATCCAATGGCGCTACAGCCCAAATCGAGCCTTAACCTCATCTAGAGCATTTCTCCAAGTTTGACGGTCCCTTGCAGCATGTCTCCACTTCCGGATGTTGAGCATTGACTCTGTGTCAGCCGTCACAGAGTCTATCCATCTCCTCCTGGGTATACTTACTGGCCTACTTCCCGAAATTTCTGATGCCATAAGCCGTTTTGGGATACGATTGTCCTCCATCCTCATTACGTGGCCGACTAGTCGCAGTCTGTTGATTTTTATTAAAGTTGAGAGTTGTAGGTCGTCAAAAATTTCATACAACTCGTTGTTGTATCTTCTTCGCCAAATTCCATCCTCTCTGGCTGGGCCTATTATGCATCTGTGAATTTTCCTCTCAAACCTGTTGGCTCATTCCTCTATGTCCTGGGTCATAGTCCAAGTCTCGCTACCATAACACAGTGCTGGTCGTATTACTGTTTTGTAGAGTGAGAGTTTCGTTTTCCTGTGTACAAATTTTGAGTGCAGGATTTGTTTTTGGGCATAAAAGGCTCTATTAGCCAGTAGTATTCGTCTAGTTATTTCTTCTTTTTCTTCTTTTCTTTTTGTGATAGTAGACCCAAGGTAGACTGTTTTATCGACTACTTATAGGTTATGTTCGTCGATGGTTATATTTCTTCCCATTCTAAATCTTCCTGCTCTGGATTGTTACATAACCTTCGTTTTTTCTACGTTTATCTTCAGACCTATCATTTGATCAGTTGTATCAACTGATGTACCGTTTAGTTAAAATAACGACTAATAAACCATGTTTTTTATTTAACAAATTTTATTACTTCATTTTATTACTCTTTAATTACTCTTTTATTACCTCTGGTAATCATCACGTTTTTAACAATTTTACTATTTAGCTTAAATAGCGAGCTTTTTTTCTAGGAGTTTTATTACTTTATTTTAATATCCGTAGTGGGTTTTTTAAACAAATTTTAATATATTTCCGAAAAACTCATTAAAAGATATTAAAATATTTTAAATTATTCAACACACATTAAGCAACCGTTCGTCAGTTTAAATGCATTCTTCAACTGAAATGAAAATATGATGTGGAAAATATATTATACAAAAATATTACCAGACAAAAGTTCACTAGCTTATGAAGATTAACCGGGGCCGACTTTCTCAGAAAATCCCACTTGTCGCCGGATGATAATTTGACAGGGAATTTTTCTGTTGCTCCGCTGCTATAAAGCATTAATATGTAGATTTATTAAATATTGAAACTGTATGAGGATGTCATGTTATTATTAAAGACAGTTTATCTGCGGCTTTATCTTTAGATATGTGGTAATAATGTAAGTGCATATGAAATTGTTTTCAAAATATATTATATTATTTAGGCTCAAATATAGAGCATATTATTAATCTAGCAACGTCACACGTTGTATGTCATAAGAAAAGACAGACAGAGAATCATTTCTCATAATTTTTTTTTTCATTTATACCATTATATCAATTTGATACTGTTGTGTATACTCATGCTCTACCTCTAATTATTCCCCATCTCTCAAATATTATATTTCTCGGTGCTTTGCGCTGTTCTCTTTCTATATTTGCTTGTCTCCTACTACCATAGAGAATACCCTTGATATCAACCAGTATACACAACACAGTAAGCAACAATATCGAGAGTGAAACTTTCCGTTCCTTATCTCTCGCTTTTCTTGTTGTTTCCATTAAATTTTCTTTCCTGTTTGCTAATAAAAAAGCAAAAAAAAAAAAAAAGAAGAAACATCCATCCTTACAGGAAGAGTAAATTTAAATTAGAATTTTGAATTGGTAAAATGGTAATTTTTGTATATAAATTTTCTTAGTTAGTTAGTATGTGTGCGTCCCTTGAGCCCCCGGATGTGCACGTAACGAGATGTATTTTCGATGATATTGTAATTTTTATATAATTTTTTCCCATTCATCATATTTTCTAAATGAGTTTTACTTACTGTAATGGAATGAAGTATTGAAGCGTGAGCAGTTTCATTTTAATCAATTAATGAATGTCTCTTTCCCATTCTCCTACAGTTTTCTACATCAATGTTAGCTTTGTACTTTTTAGTACCTGCCCGTTTAGGAGACAGCGTTTTTATTTTGTTCTGAACTTTTCATTACATCTGTTTTAGTATCATCATTATAAGTCTGAATAGTTTTGGGGATAATCCTAATTCCTTTAGCGGATTTTTATAATAGTTCGTTTTATTACCTTTTTATTACCTTTTTATTACTTCTGTTATTCAAGAATATATTTTCGTAATAGTTTTATTATGCTGCTTAGGTACCCATTTATTTATCTACGTTTTTATTACCCCTTTATTACCTCTGGAAATCTTCATGTTTTTAAAATAATTCTATTATGTCTAACTAACGGGTAATATCATGTTTTAACAGAAAATATTCTTCTTTAACGACTCTACAACCAAGATACGATCCTGGCCCCTCTCAACTATTCTCTCCACCGGTCGCGATTTTGAGCCGATGTCATCAACTCACTCATACGAGCTAGATGCTCTGCGCACCGGAACCTACCGAGCTTTATTTCCTTCACATCTATGTCACGATAGCGCTCGTAGGTCTAGACTTTGTAGAGTCTCCGGAATCGTCCTTAATCACAATTTTATTGCATTGTTTTATTACCCTTTTATTACTTTTATTATTCACGATATATTTTGGTATTAATTTTACAACATTAGGTACCCATTTATTATGGCGAAAAGGGTTTTTATTACCTTTTTATTACCCCTTTATTACCTCTGGTCATAATAATGTTTTTTTTTAAGTAACGGATAAGTGGATTAAGTAACGGGCAACAATCATGTTTTTTTTCAATAAATGTTATTACATTGTTTTATTACCCTTTTATTACCTTTGTTATTAGCCATATATTTTATACGAGGCTCTTTTGAATCTCTCATGACATAAGGTTGTTATACTCATTTAGGTTTTTAGCCATACAACTGAAACTAGGTTTTAGGTTTCTATCGCTGAAAGTTATTATCCTACCATGGCGGGCAGGCATTCGATGGGCGAGATCTAGAGATATCCATACGGTTTTATCCAACAAGTCTTCAAAGATCAAATACAAATTTAGTTCCTACTATTATTCTTTTTCATAAACAAAATACTAACTGAAATACTCTTCTTATATATTTGCAATCAATGTTTAGTCCAAAACAGATAAAAACAATGTGTCCTTACTATATTAATAAAATCGCGCAATGATCGATCAGCAACAACAAAAAGAAATCGTTATACATTTTGGATATCGCGATCCATAACCTATAAATCGGGAATCGCAGCATTCGGGTACTTGTATATAATGCTGATCAAGACTATATATATGTAAGTCAAGAGGGTGATTTGGTATTTGGTTTTGGTTTCTCCATACAGCCAAGCTACATATGAAATCATCCCTTTTGGATAAGGACACTGTTTTTATAGATTTTGGAATTAGAACATGATTCAATCACCAACAACAATTCTATGTCACCATTCGCATTTAGCTTCTGATATTATATAACTTGCTTAGACAGTCGCTAATGGAATGGTTTTAGGGAAATACTCAAGTAGCCTAAACATGCACCGAGGCTACTGAAAAAAAAAAATGTTTGTGCATATTACTTTACGCGAAATATCGTATTATCTAGAGTGTAGTGCGTCTCGATAGGCCACATGGAAGTGGTTAAGCGAGGTTTCCATTTAGCTGACTATCAGCGCTGGTTGTATCTTTCCTGGATCCCAGGACATTACCTGCATAGTGGTCAACCCTACCAGGTCCTGGCTCAACTAGCTCGAGAATAATTAAAAATTTCCAAATTCCGGATGGCTACCAGCTGCTGGCTATAACTAACCAGCTTAACAATCAGCGCTGGTAGCCAGCTAACTGGAAAGCCCGCTTAAGGTACCCTGCCGCACTCCTCTTCCTTAACGTTCCAGAGGTTTGTCGTTCGAAACCATTCCGCAGCATGGTACTTAGCCGTTCCCATTATTCCCTTACTAAGATAACTTTCCTTCTTTCTTAACAAAAAAACAAAATGCTTATACCCGTGGATGCCATCTCCCGTTCGATCACCAAAGTCAGCGGTTCTGTTACGGCATTATTAGATAAGGAATTGGAATCTTTTTCACTTTTCTTGCTACTACAACTAAATTTGTATGATAGTTTGTTTTATTTCTGTTTTATTACTCTTTTATTACCATTTTATTACCTCTGCTCCTGCTCCTCGGTATTTGCAGGAGACTCAAACTGCTCCTCGGTATAGCCTCGTTGCAGGAGACTCAAACTCCTCCTCGGTATAACCTAAAATATGCTCGGCTGTTTCGAGAGCTCCTCCGCAGAACCCCCGACATCTGCGCAATCAATTTATCAGCCCTATTCTGCTTAGGTATGAATGAAGCGTAGCAACAGTATCTCAGTAAATGAGAATCAATTTGGAAGATGAGGCGCCTAACAATCAGAAAGACCAAGACGAATTTCAACCCCCTCCCCCGCCACCCCTCCGTTGAGAGGCAGATTGTGCAGGACCAAGTAACCATTTTCATCCTGCCAGGATTTTTCTTGAGTTTCAAAATTACGCACTGTGAGAAGAGAATTACACCAATTACGACCTCGATAGATAGTATCTCGCGAATTTTCAGTCGTTTTCAAAAATCAAGGAGTTGTATGTGCCAGAATCACTAGGTGAGCATCATTCCGGAGAGCATATCAGACTACAAAATCTTAGCGTCGATGCGGCATCCACGACCTCCCCCCTCCTATTCCACCAATGGCTAAACCACTGTGATTGTCGTAATTTAATAAAGTAAAGTACAAGATATCGAGTAGTATAGCTATGAGGTTCCGGTACCATTTTACACGTCAGTGATACAATCGGTTGTGATCTCGGATATTGCTATAAGGTCACATTCCCAGAACTTCAAACATCTAAGACGACAACCGACAAAATCACTTCCAGTGTAAAGTGGTATCGGAACGTCAAAGCTATAATACTACTAAAATGTTACAAGTGGTAATCAGGATTAAATTTCTTTAAGGAAACAAAACAACACAAAAAGCACTGTCTACCATTTATATTGCGCCCTAAAATGAAGTGATATTAGTTAAAAAAAAAATACGAGACTACGACGTAGTTTGAAAGGGATTAAGTTTTCGTTTTGTGTCAATTTAAGAGGATACTACCTCTACACACAGAAACAACAACTTACTTAACCACAATACCAATTATTTAACATGACAAAAACAAAAAAGAAAAACGGACGAAAGGACATTTTAATATATCCTTTTTTATTTTAACCTCTTATGCACTTAACTATATAATAAACATTCATCTCCTTTTTCAAAATGATGACATTAACGTGACGACGGACGTTTCTGGTGAGTGTTCCCTTCAATTTTGGCCATGGGCCTTTTAGTAAATGTTTTTCTCTGTTCTTTGTGTGTGTGTGTATGTGTTTAATATATAAATAAAAAGAAAAGTGGAAAAGCACACAAATTAGAGATAATAGTCATTTAGAAAAAGAGAGACCAAATTAACATAGAATAGAATACATACATACATTTGTGAAAACACTTTCGAGCTATTTTTTCTTTCTTTTAGACTCAAGTTAACTTAACTCGAGTTCAATAAAAGAATTTGTCAGTTTACACCAGTAGGTATTCTGTACCTAGTTCCCATCGTCAACCGACCGAATACCTACTGACACCAAGCGTTCATGGCGTTTACATCGTCGAAGCGGAGCCCGCTTGTCCTTATCTCTTTCGTTCTCTAGTTCTCTCTCGTTCTCTAGTTCTCTCTCGTTTTCTAGTTATCTCTTGTTCTCTAGATTTCTCTCTTTTTCGAGACAGAAAGAGTGGGGGAAGTGAGAGCAAGAGAGGGAGAGAGCAAGACAGAGAGAGGGCAAGAGAGAGACAGCAAGAGAGAGAGAGCAAGAGAGAGAGAGAGAGAGCAAGAGTGAGAGAGAGAGCAAGAGAGAGAGAGAGAGAGCAAGCGAGAGAAAGAGCTAGACAGAGAGAGCAAGAGAGAAGAGCAAGATAGAGCGAGCGAGAGAGAACGCGAGCGAAAGAGCGACAGAGAGCTAAACAGAGAGAGAGAGCTAAACAGAGAGAGAGAGTTAAACAGAGAGAGGGAGAGAGCTAAACACTGAGAGAGAGCTAAAGAGAGAGTGACAAAGAGAGAGCGTTCTTACAATTTTATGTTCAAATTCGTATCCTATGGTTCAAAAATCAAAGGCCGTCGTTGCGTTACACCAATTCAGTTCCGAGGCTTGTGTAGCAAGAGTGCTTTTATAGGAGCGAGTTGCCAACCCTCTCAGACTAATCTATTTACAGCTATGTTTTATACCACAGAGTACTCGCCATTGGATCGTCGTGTCCCACTAGCTCCTTTCGAGGAATTGTTCCTTCGCGGAAATTAGGGCTTTCTAGGTTTTCATTTGGAATGACTTCTCGGATTTAGATGGAAGTGACAAATCGGATGCCACCCTATCGTCCGAGGTCTTTGTTAGCCGTTCAATCAACCCCACCTGATATGCTGATTCCTAATTCTACTATGTAATGTACAATTAAGAGTAATCTTCCAGTATTTTCCAAGGTGACATATAGAGATGGCAGTGGTGGGTTTCTACATTCGTATATAAGGAACCTATTACCAGTTTTAAATCCCACTAAATTTCCAACCCACCCTCTGTGTTCTCCATGCCCCCCCCCCCCCCAACCTGGCAAAACGGATTCCAATGGTATTCTTCATTCAAAAAAAAAAAACTTTCCCCACAATTGTACAAAGAAGAACAAGAATGAGAAGGCTGGGGTTGAATGAAGTGGAGAGGTACTTAATACAGAGGTATGTTATGGTGGGGTATATACTAGAATAGATGTAGCACATTTAGGGGATGAAAAACGAGGGGGATGTAGAAAAGGCGGTGTATAAAATGAAAATTTGCACAAGAGATTGTTGTTCTGTTTGTGTGTTTGTGTGTGTGTGACAATTATGAGAATAAATTTAAACGCGGTTAAGGGATTAGAGATGAAATTAGATATCCTGTGTGGTGTGTACCTCCTGTGAAATATTATTCCTTAAATTTTATTACCGTAATAAGCCATAGCCTATAATTGGATAAAAAAAAAGAAAAAAAAATGATAATAATAATAAAGGGAGACTTTTTATATACATATATACACTCGCGGGCGCACACACATTTTTTTTTTTTTATGCTTTGAAAAAAAGCCGTAGACACTTTTTTCTTTCTTTTTTATGGAATAGAGATTGATGAGATTTTTTTTTGGGTGTGGAAGAGGTACGAGCACTGTTGCTGGTACATTTGAGAATGTAGGGCTATCAAAGTAAAAAGGGATTTAATAAATTGAAAAAAAAACGCCTAAAAATGTTGTGACTGTAATTTAGTTTTACTACTGAGTCATTTTCGGTTTTCATTTTATTTTATTTTTACTTTTATTGGTAATAATTTTATTAACCCGTACCGCCATAGCGCATGTCATCGGTATGTGGGATTTGTTTCTCGATGCCCTAATGTCAATGTCGCAATAGTAATGGTTGGCAGTGGGTGGACTGAAAATATCGCGGGTAGGTTGTGGCAGTTCCTTTCTTCCCCGACTAAAGCTGCTGTTTAACAGTGCACTCTATACGAAGAAAATAGATTGTCGACAGTATAAAGGGCCTTTACTGAGACTCTAGTCTTTCACATAAAAAACCCGTTCGCTGTGTATGAAGTCCCCCGATAGCCTCGTTGTTCAATGAGTCCCTGCTCAAACCTTTAAGTCTAAGGTTGTTTTCATCATTTCCATCGTTTTCATCGTTTTCATCATTTTCATCATTTTCATTTCATCATTTTCATTTCACCATTTCGATCATTTTCATCATTTTCATCATTTTCATCATTTTCATCATTTTCATCATTTTCATCGTTTTCATCAATTTCATCATTTTCATCATTTTCATCGTTTTCATCAATTTCATCATTTTCATCGATGTTGTCTGACTTCATCATCAACCCACTACTTTACCCCCCCCCCCTCTCCCCACCCTGCTAAATGTAATAAACAAACAAAAAAACAACAAAAGAACGGACTCTCTCTCTCTATATACTCGAAGAGGAGTTTTTAATATCTCCTCGAGTAGTTTACAATATCTCCTAAGAGTTAATAATATCCCCTCCTCCTCCTCCTATAATATCATTTAAGTGCGAGAATTGATAATGGGTGCTGGTGTGGATATGATAGGTACCTTTTTGCAGATGAATGCCGAACAGGTAGTATAGTATATATGCATACCTACATATCTAGGGAGAGAAAGGGAGATATAGAAAAAAGGAAACAATCGGTAAAACGGGAAAAGGATCTATTTAAAAGTGGCAAAACGTATAGAGAGATGAAAGGGGCAATAGGGGAAAACCTTAAAAGATAGAGAAACAACTTCCACAAACGATGATGATGATGATGATGATAATGACTTTTGCTGAAGATTGGGTAATGTCTCAAGATACGATTCACGTATAATCGTTTAAGTTGATATTTTCCCCTTCCTGATTATTCTTCTCTATACCCGTTCCGTACTTATGCAATCCCAAGCCACCTTGTCAACCACCTACGCTCCCCCCTCTACCCCCGTTTCATCTTACCATCGGCAGCCTTCTGTATATATATATATATATACAGTATTTTTTTGTAGTATTATTTAGCTTCTTTTGTGATATATACATAGATATATAGTAAAAATCTTCTTCCACTTGACTCTCTTTTGGGATTCCGGAAAGACCTCAGAAATGCTTTGGTGGTTGTTGGTGCTGCTGCTGCTGGTGGTGCTGCTTAGAGCATTGTTGTTGGTTGGATCGTTGTTTGGGAAAGAAATTCATTTCGTGTTACTCACTTTCTTCTTCTGCCCCCCTGTCCCCCTTCGCCGGATTTTCCACCATACTCTGATGATTTCCTTTAGCAAGTTTCAACTTAACATAGCCCAGCAGAGCCGCCACAGAGCACCCAATATACGCCTCCTTGTAAGTTTAGGTAAAGTTTTTTTTTCTTTTTTTTTTGTTACCAGAGATAACAGGGAAGAAGATCTGTGAGATTTAGCCTCTGGGGCTTAACTGGTCCAAAAACTCACTTCAGATCATTGAAAACAAAATTTTCCCATCATTTGAACTTTGGGGGGCTATAGTAGTAGAGAGAAGAGACGGTGCCAAAGAATGAACGAGGAGAATTGAGCCAGAGCGCACAGACCGGGAGACGAGAGACGATACCGCACACACTTTGGTTGTGGGTTGATTTGGGATGGCTTGGGCTGACTCTTGGATTGGCTTTTGGGTTGATTTGGGCTTTATGGGTCGAGGGAGATCATGGGGGAGTGTGGTCGTGAAAAAGTCACACAGCATTTCATCGTAATTTTCGTTCGTTCGTTAGAGAGAACACACAAGGATTCCGGGATATTCCAAGATACTAGGATTATTTTTTTTTATTTTTTTTTTACGGAGGGCGAGTTGGGTAGGGTCGAGCTGTGTGGGGTTTTTGACAGGACTCAGAAGCAGTTGAGGCGCCCGCCGTTGGAGAATAGGGGATTTCGAAATGGGCAATATAGGGAATTTAGTTAAGTAGTAGTATTTATATATAGTATAGTAGAATTAGACTGGAAACGTTACGAAAATAAAAAGGAGAGAATGAGAAGAGAGGAGGGTCAAATACACCCTAAGAGAGAGAGAGAGATCATTATGAAAAGTCGTCATTGTTGTGTCGCGAATGTCGTCGCTTTAAACCTTAGTTTTATGACTTAACCTTAAATAACTAAATTATAACTCCCTTTCACCCCCTCTCCCGCCGTACTCATATCTCCCAAATATACCTTTAAAATTCTTCCACCCCTCGACCATTGATTACTGCTGTGTAGTAGTAGTAGTACTAGGGACCTTTTATCTTAACGTTTTTGGGTCCAGATACTCTAAACTCATCTCAGAGCTCTCAACTCTATCAGGAAAAGACCTATTGTTATTTAAGCGGGGCAATCGAAATTTTATTGGGGGTTTTGTTTGGTGTGTTTGTTGCTGTTGAGAGGATACAGAGGATCCCCTTCTGCATATTTTTTTTTTGTCTCACCAAATCTTTTCTAAACCAACTCAAGTATTCACCCATTTACTTTCTATATCTTTATATATATAGATGTATATGTTTTCTGTTTTTTTTTTGTATTTTTCGGCGTTTTTCGGGTCTTTTTCTTTTCATCTTGTCTTTTCTGTATGGGGGGAACCCCCCTGTGTGATAAGACGTACGCCTTCATGATTTTCGTAAAGAGTTTTCCTACATTTTTTTTGACTGTATATGTGTGTGTATGTTTGTCGTGCCTTTAGAGACCATAGGCAACGAAAGAGCACCAGAAAGAACACCATAATCATCATCATCATCATCGGCAAGGCGGCAGGGCGATGACGGCGGCACCATCGATATCATGATCAAATCAAGAAATTGCCTCAAGATGATATTTTGATAGAGAGATAATCAAATCAGCCTTTCCCCCCAATTCCTCCCCCCCGCGCTGACTCCACCAAAGGGGACCGATCCCCCAACGGGCGGGGGCGGTACTCGCCTTTTGTTGTGATAATGTGTAGAGAATTAAGGTAGGGTATATAGCAACAACAACATTAGATCCAGCAGCATCCAGCATCTCTCTACCTACAATCAGAACACACCGTGTGTGGGGCGTCGAGCACATACCGCGCGCTTTTATAGATGATGGTGCAGTAAGATATCACACACAAAAGTTAAAGCAAAAAAAAACGCCTATTGATGGGATTCTTCAAATTCTTCTTTTTTTTTGTTTCTATGTTATTGTTGCTGGGTTTGGTGTCTTCATTCTTTTACCTGTCGTTCTTTTCGTTGATATGTTGTTGCTGTAGCTTTTGTTACCTGCTTTTTACCTTGCCAAGCGTTTCCAGTGTAAATCCCTATGTGTCTGGCTCTGGACCTCTCTGTGGGCCTCGGTCGGTCGGTCCGTCGGTCGGTGTGTGTCACGGCGGGGATTTTAATATGTTGAAATTTACCTTGAGAATGAGAACGTTTTATCGGACTTTTGAGTATTCTTTTTTTTTTACTCTCTATGTTATGTCTGTTAATTTTCCCATCTTCATCTTCTCTGATGGGCTTATAGTAAATTGATTCACACTCGGTGTGCGGGGAGATAGAGGAAAACAGAAATAAAAAAAATAACACGAAGACGTCTTAATGTTATCATCGTTTATGAGACTGCATCTTTCCCTTGGGCTCTGAATAAACCACCTTTGAGATTTTTTGTTGTGTGAATATGGGCGCGCGTTGATTATGGTTCGTTGATGTAGGGATGTAGACACATGCATATGTATATATACAAGAAGAGATGCTAAAGATCCCCAAAATATTTTGATCAGTAGCTACCGGTTTTCGTTTTTTGTTATTGGTATAATCTTATGGTTCACACTTTTTTGTATTTTTTTTTTTTTTGTAAAAAGGTGTTAATTAATTCATTTTGTGTTGTGTTTTAAGGAAAACATTTTGCGTACACTTTTTATATGATTTTGAAATCAATAAATTGTAAAAAAAAAACTTTAATCTTTAAATCTACCCTTAAGTGGTAATAAAACGGTAATAAAGTGGTAATAAAAAGTTACATTAGATATGGCTCAGCTGAAGCATCAGAGAACGGGCAGAGACATTCCTGAGAGGATATTTCCGCACAGGAAAAGGTGCTTTGGGCGATTAATATCTTCTCCCCCTTCCTTCAAAGGGCCCTGCCAGGAATTGCCTATAGGTCAATTAGCCTGATATTATTCGTGCTGAATACACTAGAAATGGTCGTCGACTACCAATCGGTGTATGTGACTTTACTGTCTACTAGCTCAACATACTTATATCAGTGGTAAATTCATCGAGACAGCTCGGCACGAGGTAGTGGAAACTATCGAAATAGACCCTGTATTACAAACAAAATATACTTTGGTAGCCTTTTATGATATAGAAGGCGCAACTTTAACAGCTCTGATCTCGACAATGTAGTAGCATACACAGATGACCATATGATTATGTTTCAAACAGTAATTAGTGAAGGATGACAAAATAAAGTTGGCAGCTGGGCAGCAGATTGCGGTCTGGCAGTCAATCCGGGAAAAATTGAATTGATGTTTTTCACAGGGAGAACGAATTTCCCCCTTTCGATCTCCCCAAGGTAGAGGGGCAAACTCTTCACCTCATACTCCAGAGTTAAATTTCTGGATCTAAATACGGGATCGTAAACTCAACTGGAAAAAGGGTCGAACATCTTTTACGCGTGTAAAAAGATTTTTTGGCAAAATATTGCTCTCAAGCCAAAGATGGTCATGTGGATGTGCACAGCTGTGGTACACCTAATTTTCATGTATGGATCCCTAGTATGGTGGCCAACGCTGAGCAGGACCATAACATCATAAAGTTGGAAAGAATCCAGATAAAGGCAACAGTAGGGGAAACTGGGACCATGGAGACTTGACCCATGAAAGCTCTCGACGTTCTATTGCACCTATACCACCCCCTCCCCCTCGCCCAAAGATGACATTTGTTAGCCTCATGTAGTGCCTTCAGACTGAGGGAATCCGGGGCCTGTGGACCTTACAATCCTGCAGATATGAGGATCCCTAATCGCTCCTCAAGGTGCTAAACCTGGAGCCAATTTACTATCATTGTCCGATACCATTCCTGTCATTCTTCACCTTCAACCGAACCGTTCACGATGATTATTCGATGTACGTCAGAATGGTAACATGCCAGGACATGCTTCTTTAGAGGAAAAGCACACATAGGACTGGGCGTATATTGGCTCAAGCCATAGCTCTGCGCTATACCCACACTGTTTTCCAAACTGAGGTCTTTACATTCAGGTGTGTGCTTAGACTTGTAATAATAGAGCTGCAAACAGCTCTAGTATTGTTATTTTCTCGGATAGTCAAGCTATCCTGTTGTGGCCAATTAAATCCCACCCAGGGTGTGTTATCAAAGACTAACCCGGATTCTCAAACGGGCATACACACGGGCATACACCATTCAAGTTCGACAGAGCTGGCGGATTCAGGTTTCGCCTTCTTTTGCCTTGTTTAAGAAAGGTAATAAAAAAGGTAATAAAAATGGTAATAAAATCAAAACATAATAAAATGTCACTTTCTAACAAAAACAATTAATTAAAATAAAAATGAAATGAAAATTCACTTTACAAGCATATTGAGGGGTGGAAAAGTAAAAACAACCGGGTTTATAGATTATTACATTCATGACATTCCATTAGCCGCGCTTTGATAGTGACAAAAGTGAATTTATCTGGACATTAGCGAATGCATTTCATCCATGTGCTTTGTGATGTAGGCATACACTTTTTTTTTGGTTTTTTGCTATCAAAAAATGATGAATGGTAAATGGTACTATAAAAAAAGCACTTTCCCATATTACCAACAAATGCACAAAAAATAACTAAATTTTTTGACACACACCCGGCAAACACTCAGAGAGGTGTGTAAAGTGCATGCTTTTACCTAGGCATCGTGGTATAATAGAAAGCAGAAGCTTTTAGGCGTATCTAATAGAAATTCGATTATTTTGTGCACTCCATCGATTTGGTGAGAAAAGAATCTATAGTATACTAATTGACATAAAGGATTTTAGTCCTGAGCCTTTTTAAAAATGAAAATTTCCACCTTAATTTTTTTTAATTATCCGTTTCCAATCTAGGGAAGGATGTGCGCCTTGTACTATTACATTTTAAAATGAAGGGGGGTGAGGAGTGTTTTTAAGCACATCCAGCAGACCTTGAAAAAATAGAAAATTCCTCCAAAGGATTTAAAGGGATGAAAGATTTTTTTTTTATTAATAGCCCATCGCCTATCTTGTTTTGACTGAACTTGAGCACCACCATGATGCTTCTCATCTGTGACTGGGGGCTGGGGATTGAATTCCAATTATAAAGGTGCAGCCAGGAGAAAATTAAGAGAATGATCAAAACTATGGGGGGATGTCAAACAAACAAAATTCCTGATTGGAGGAGCTACACGAGAACTACACTATTATTAAATTCTTCACTAATTCATACTTAATAGTACCCTTTATCAAATTAGCACCATGAATCAAATATTGACATCGATTCTACGCCAAAATACCAAACCCAATTAATACACATCCATCTTTGTTGTATATGACTTTGAGTTACTATTGAAACTGGAATTGTTTGAAATGTCCTGTTTTCCTTAAATTCTTGATATAGGCACATATACATACATATATCAAACAGCCACTTAAATGTAAGAAGCTTCTATACAGTACTGGCTCCCTTCCGTCTTTTCATCTCTTTTCATTTGCCCCTTGCATTTTACCCCCCAAAAATATACATTGAAATTTTGTTGATTCTACTGTTTGGAGTGAAGCATTTTTCAACTACAATATATATATATATATATATATATATATATATATATATATATATATATATATATATATATATATATATATAAAAGATTCCAATGATTTATATTGAAAAGGAAAAGTCGATATTAATCCAAAAGAAAAGTATTGAATCCATTTGCTGTCATTCTCTATCCGTCACTCCAAAACTTCTTTTTTTCCCTTACATTTAAAGATAACAAAGAAAGTTTTCAATTTAATTTAAAAGTATTTTGCCCCTTTTTTTGGAGATTTAATGACAACAACGACGAGACGTGATAGGGTTAAAAAGGATGGAAATGAAACAAGAATCTGCCTTTGAAAAGGCAGCTTTATTCCCCTATCAAACAATTCCCTTTAAACTTTATTCAATTGATTTTAAACACTTTTCGTTTAAATTTTAAGCGCATTAAACCAATAATTATGGTGGCAATTTGTACACACGCAAATGGTAATATTCCACCCACAGACCACTATATACACAATTTCACATCTTAATCAAACATTCCCGGTTTTACAAGAATCAAATCATTTTATTAACAGTTCAATAATTTCATCGATCAAAAATAGATTGAGCATTTGTGGCTTGCTAATTAATGTTATTGATTCAACAATATAGTGGGTTCATTACTTCCCTCAATATCCTTTCCTTAATGGCATATAATATGTAATTAGATGGCAAGCACAGTACATTGAAGAATATTTTATAATATTACTTTTTTATTACCACTTTTAAAAATAATTTTTTATTACCTTTTTATTACCACTTAGTAATTTTAGAATTTTTTATTACCTTTCATGACAAATTTAGTAAAATCATTTTAACTTTTTATTCATTTAGTGAAATTATTTTTTATTACCTCTTTATTACCATTTAGTAAAATTATATTTCTCAAACTTCTTTTCTTCCCTTACATTTAAAGATAACAAAGAAAGTTTTCAATTTAATTTAAAAGTATTTTGCCCCTTTTTTTTGGAGATTTTATGACAACAACGACGACGTGACAGGGTTAAAGAGAATGGAGAAGAAACGAGCATCTGCCTTTGAAAAGGCTTTATTCCTATCAAACAATTCCCTTAAACTTTTAGTTTAAATTTTAAGCGCATTAAACCAATAATGATGATGATTAAGGTAGCACACCCGCAAATGGCAATATTCCAATCATAGACCACATACACAATTTCACATCTTAATCAACAAACATTTGCGGGTTTACAAGAATCAAATCATTTTATTAACAGTTCAATAATTTCATCGATCAAAAATAGATTGAGCATTTGTGGCTTGCTAATTAATGTTATTGATTCAACAATCTAGTGGTTCATTACTTCCCTCAATATCCTTTCCTTAATGGCATATATATGTAATTAGATGGCATGCACAGTACATTGAAGAAATTGTTTTAAACCAAACACCTTTGTAGTGTAGCTACATATTATTATTTAATAATCTAACCGCAGGTTAAATGCTATTATCTACTGGGCGTAATGGGAATATGTTATATAAGGTATGGCTGCTTAAAAAATAGTATTTTATAATAGTAATAGTATTTTATTATGATTTAGAAACAGACTCAGACCCATCACTGTGTTTTTTTATTATGTTTTTTATTTTATTACTTTTTTATTACCACTTTTAAAAATTATTTTTTATTACCTTTTTATTACCATTTAGTAAAATCATTTTTTATTACCTTTCATGACAATTTATTAAAATCATATTTTTTAAACTTTTTATTCATTTAGTGAAATTATTTTTTATTACCTCTTTATTACCATTTAGTAAAAGTATATGTTATTACCATTTTATTACTTTTTAGTAAAATTATTTTTTATAACCATTTTATTCCCATTTAGTAAAATTTTTTGACCACCTCCATTCGATACGCAAAAAGCAACTCTTTTTCGGGTATCCTACATAACATTGGCCAGCATTTCGGACGTTATAGCAGCTACTTTGGAGCGTTTGTTAGCCTTCAGTTCGTCAATGGTGTTCGGTTTGTTGGAATAAACTTTAGTTTCGGCAAGAATTTCATCGTATTACCTGCAGTGTGTTGCGTTTTCGGTCGGGCACACCAAGTTCCAAGCATTAGTTTCTTTACACCATTTCAGTAATCATGATAAATTGAAAAATTTAACATCATTGAACATTTACTCGAATTTTGTGTTTCTGGTAATCTCACGGCGCTACGAACAAACTCAGTGTCGGTCACCGTGGACCCATGGCATGGCATTCAACGTGCTAAATAAGTTTTTGTTTTTATAACCTTTTTATTACCTTTTTTTATTACCATTTATACAAGATATTTTTATTACCTTTTTATTACCATTTTATTACCTTTTTATTACCATTTGATAACCTTTTTATTACCATTTTATTACCTTTTTATCACCATTTTATTACCATTTAATAATTTTTTTGTTAGAAAGATCAAATATAATGCCTAAAAAAATTTGTCACAATTATTGATCGCTAATAAATAATCCTAAATTCTTATTTTCTTTGATATATATAAAATATAACGAGTGTATAATACCGTCTATATAAGTTTCATCACGACGTGATATCCCCTATACTGTAAATCGTTTTAAATTGCTATTAATAATAATAATGAAATGGTCGATGAGAGATCAATATATTGCAGCCTTAGTATATATTGTCTCACTTTATAACTGGCATACACCATACTCAAGATTGGGCAGAGATGGCAGATTTCGCGGCTTCGCCGTCTTTTGCCTCGTTTAAGAAAGGTAATAAAAGTGGTAATAAAAATGGTAATAAAAATGGTTATATAAAATAAAAACATCATACGTGGGGGGAGATAAAATTATACAAAATCTTTAAAATAAAATCATTATTATTTAATCAGTAAATTATATAATCAGCCACAAACAATGTCGATTGGGGCGTTCTTGTGGCGCTCAAATTTTCATTATCAGGGTGAAAATTCATATTAATTTTTTTTATCAGGAAATTTTTATGATGATCATTACATTACATATATGATTTTAATATACCAAAAAAATTTAGGGTTTATGGGATGATGGTATTATGAATAAAATATGACACCCTCAAGCCTGAGACTACCCTTACACATTTTTCTAGTGCTACATGTTTTTATATATATGTATATGTACATATGTATATACTTTCAACGAATGAAAAAATTAATAATGAAATGAAAACGACCTCAATTTAAAAAATAAAATGAAAAAGAAAAAAAAGGAAGTAAAACGAAACGCGGCGACTATATTCAAATATACACAAACATAGAGGCTGTTGTTGTTATTGTTGATATGTTGTTCGGGTTGTGTCTTTTGCCTCCTTTATCCTCAACCATTTAACAACTTTGCAACTCCATAAAAGAAGACTGTATTTTTTTGTGTGTGTAGTTTAGTTTTCTTTCTAGAAAAGCAAAAAACAAAAAAAAACTATACTTTATAAAGATGACATAGCATAGAGAGACTATGAAGCCATGCTATCGTGTCTCGTGTGCTCAAGGAAACAAGATTTTTATTCGTGGGGCTAAAAGAGATGTGGAAGATGGTGGAATCCCACAGTATACTATATATGGGAAGGAGGTGGACTAGGGGACG
Organism: Thereva unica; assembly: GCA_949987705.1. Classification (NCBI taxonomy): domain Eukaryota; kingdom Metazoa; phylum Arthropoda; class Insecta; order Diptera; family Therevidae; genus Thereva; species Thereva unica. The sequence goes on from OX465286.1 coordinate 6,025,369, forward strand.
CGATGTAGAAAAGATTAATCTACCTTATCAATGTTAGACACACTAAGGATACTACTCTGAGTCACCATCAATGTCTCTATATGACAGATATGAGGTTTCCTTCACATTATGTGCTATTTTCTTCTGCCACAACCACACAAAAAAAAATTATCATTTTTTTTTCGTCTATTTTTTTTTTGTATCCTAGAGAGGAACGTCTGCAATGAAAGGCAGGATTTTGAATTTTTAATAAAGCGAAAACACACAAATACATATGTTAGAGGGAGATAGTAACCGGGTGGTTGGGTAGGCGGTAGGGTCGTGCTGGATATGGGGTGGTGAAGCAAAAAAGAAATAGATTCCGGAAGCGTTCTACCAGAGAAACGACACTTTATCCACCATAGTTCTATATATGTTTTTCTTTTGTTTTGTATATTTGCCATACATGTCGCCCATGTCTCATGGAATAGAGAGAGAGAGAGCGCGCGGGTGGTTTAGGGTTTAGGGCCTGTGTGATACTCTACTAGGTATCTATAGTTTTAAGGTTGTTGTTTTGTATAGAGGTACTATTATACAAAAAACAACAACATAACACGGACTTTTATATACAAAAAAAAACGAAACACGTAAGAAGCATAGCCCCAACTCTGAACTCTAAGATATGACCTTTTACAAAAGGCAGCCACACACAGTACTCTGACCCACAAAATCAAGGAGTAAACGGTCTACCGACGACGACGGCACGGCGGGTATAGAGAGATTGCACAAAAGGACAACACACGGTGTGAGAAGGGCATGTGTGCGCTTACCGCCAGAGACAGGGAAAGAAAAAAATGAAGGCGGCTGTACGAAGGTTAGTTAATTTACATAAATTATTCAGCTCTATATATTTAGATGAGCAAAAAAAAAACACAACATTTTAATGTTAGAGTAGAGGAATTGTGCGTATGTGCAGCATCAAAAGTAAGGACTTCTAGGATAACATAAATATTTTGCTCTCTACACACAAGATAAAAAAAAAGGAAATCATGCTTTTTTTTCTTTTTGTGCTAATGCAAGCAGCAATTTTCTTCTTTATTTTTTTTTATTATTGTTGTTATTATATTCCGGTTTTATTTTATAAACGATATATGCGTTCTCATGTGCCCTCTGGCATCGTATACATGATGTTACATTAAGGATATATATATATGGAACTGTGCCCCTCAATCCAACAAAAACAAATCAGCAACTGTATTATAATAAAATTTCCTTGATAGTGTCTCTTTTAGTTTTATTTTAAACAGATTGTTAAGGATACCACGCACATACACATATATATGTATAATAAAATACCACTTTCTAGCAAAACTTTTGCTAAATGGTAATAAAAGAGTAATAAAAAGGTAATAAAAAGTCACTGTCGAACAAAAATTTTGACTTAATGGTAATAAAAGAGTAATAAAAACGTAATAAAAAGTCACTGTCAAACAAAAATTTTACTTAATGGTAATAAAAAGGTAATAAAATTAAAATATAATAAAAATCCAATTTCTAGCGAAAATTTACACTAAATAAGAGATAATGTGATAATAAAAAGGTAATAAAATGGTAATTAAAACATAATAAACAGTCGCTGTCTAGCCACAAAAATTCTACTAAATGGTAATAAAAAGGTAATTAAAAGGGTAATAAAATAAAACCCTATTAAAAAGTCACTTTACCAGTCTCATATTAAGGGGTTGAGTTTGCTTTTAAATTTAACAAAAAAAAGAAAGAAACAAAAACGTTAAAATAAGTGGGCGTGTGTATCTTCCATAAGCCAAACAAAACATTATACTTTCTGCTAAGTGAATGTGAATTAAATTTTGCAAAATCATCTTTAATTATATTTTTGTTTTTGTATATGATTAATTGTGACATCCCGCCTCCTCCCCCACTTTTTTATAAATACTAATTATTTTAATTAAGCTATTAATAAACTGCATTATCGACTTTATGACAAAAAATTAAAAGCATTAAATATTCTCTCATCCAAGATAAAACCAAAATCTCCATCATTAATATTAAACATCAACTTTTACACAAGTTTTTTACCTCTCTTGTCTTCATTAAAAAGAAAGTTTGTCCTTCGTCCCTCTAGCACTGGCGCAGTCAGTAGTCCCTTTAAAATATTTTTGGGGAACAACAAAAAAAATATTGTGGGTCTATGATGATGAAAATGTCGTTTTATATATATTTTTTTTTGTTTTTGTTTTTACGAAATGAGGAAAAGAAAAAAAAAGAGAAAGACACAACGAGAGAAAGAGAGATGAATTTTGTGAGGTTTATTTTAATAGAGGATAAAAGCGAGGCGAGAATATGGCTTTTTATCCGGACGCGGGGGGGAGAGTAGTTTTGTCAAAAAATTATATTAACCTCATCAAAAGATAATTAACGAGCTTGTGCGCCGCCTCCGCCTCGTCCCTCTTAATTTAGGGAAAAGAGAGAAGCTATATTTACACTCTCTAACAAAAAGGCTGACTACCAATCTTAGCAATTAATTAGTTATCCTCTGTGTCCGGGCGAGGGCTGCTTGCTTGATTCTCGAACCCCCATACCCTCCTCCACAGTGAAGTTTCTCTGTCCGCAAAAAGAAAAACAAAAACGTGTGTCTGCGTGTGTGTATGAGTAGTTTGGTAACGGCAATTTTATATATATCTTTGGGGCCAACTCTATAAATCGGATATTACAGATGAAAGGATAGATTTGAGGGAAGGATATGGGCGCAAGGTTTGAGGAATTGTGCTAACGAAAGGAATGCTGTTTAATTAGATTTTTCATTAAGACCCTTGCTGGACTGGGCAAGGGGATCCAGGTTACGCACACGATATGTTGTTGTCGTCATCGTTGTCTAGGCAGAAAAGCAACAATTCAGCATATATATACATAAAACCGAAAGGAAACGCCAAGTGGGGATCCTTGTTGTCTGTTAAGTGTGTTAAATCGTGTTTATTTAACATACTATACCAGAGTGTATACTTTGAGAGTAGATTATATTATACTGAGGTATTGATATAAACACAAAATAAGGTCGACATTTTGAGCTGAGTGTGCGTAGGTTTGTTTGTTTTTTTTTTACTTTTGATCCTTTGGCAGTCTCCCAACCTGGACAAAGCTAGTGGAGGAATTCAAGTTGAAGGAATACGCCAAGGATTGCGCCCGCGGATCGTGCATATGTACTCCCAACACTCCAAGGGAGCCACAGAGGTAATAAAAGGGTAATAAAATTAACGATAATAAAAATTCATGTTATGTCAAACAAAAAAAAATAAAAAAAAACCCTGCCGAATGGTGGAATCTACCAACCTGGATGAACTGACGGAGGAATTGAAGTTGAACGAATACGCCTGGAGCATCTGGAAATTCTTCAGATCGTGCAGATCAACGTGCAACATTTGAAGCCAGCCTCCAGAGGTGGTAAAAGGGTAATAAAAGAATAATAACAGGGTAATAAAAGGGTAATAAAAAATAAAATAATAATAAAAGGGTAATAAAAAACGATCATAAAAATCTATATCATGTCAAATAAAAAATTCAAAAAAAACTACTAGTCGAGCGGAGAGTCTCCAAACTTGGACAAACTGGTAGAAGGATTGAAGTTGAAGGAAATGCGCCAAGTTTTGCGCCAAGGGAGCGTCGAGAAATGCTTGAGATCGTGAAGATTAACCTCTAACAATGCAATATATCCACAGAGGTAATAAAAGGGTAATAAAAGAGTAATATAACAAACAATCATAAAAATCCACTTAACACGCATGATAAGAGGCTGATTTTATTCGGGTTTTCGGTTCTCTGGGCTGAGTATAATATGGGTCTATTAAATATTCCCCTCCCAAATGCGGGCAATAATAATAAAAAAAATAAAACCGGTCAACAGCAGTACCGGCAAAATGGGCACATTCATATCAGCTCTAGTCTTTCACATAAAAAACAAAAGTATCAAAGTAGATTATTATAAAAAAATAATAATGCAAATTCACATTTTCTCGTTTTCTAATATCTCTCTCCCAAGCCCTACTTTAAAATAATTATACCAAAAAAAATCTGTATCTGCTTCTATCTAGGGCAAACTTAAACTGACCTTATCAGCACAATGAGACACAATTTTTTTATTTTGTTTACGGAAGCAGATTGAGGGCGTTAAGTGATTCTCTAAAAAAAAATATCATCAACCACATTCTCTACTATACAAATTTCACCAAATCTTTTTAGTATTATTTAATTTTTCCATGTTTTGTACTATTTTATATCTTGGCAGTGCGATCAATGGCCTAGAAACGAAAAAAAAAATAAAACCATAATTTCACACTATAACAAAACTACAACGAAATCAATTAAAAACTACTCAAATTATCATCCCAAAAAATCTCTGTACTTTTATAATCTCCATTCCTCCCAGTCTCTTCTTTCATCAGAGAGGCGAACTACACTACAGGTAGCAGCACAACACATAGCATCTTCAGTGTGTCGTCCGTCGTGTCCGTCCAAACCGCTCAACAACAACAACAAAAAAAATGAATTGTAGAAAAATAATTAAATTTTCACAAAAATTTTTCCGCTTGTCCCCAGTTATTTATCGGTCAATCTCTAGCCTCTAGCCCCGGCTAACATTTAAATCTAAAACAATAATTAAAACGGAAGTTCTCTCTTTTTTTTAGTTTAGTTTTTTTTTTTTAACTTTTTTACTTTTGTGGCAAACTATCTATCTCTCAGCTTATTTGTGTGTGTGTCTGTGTGTCTGTGTAGCAGCCCGTCCAAATTGCTTCTGTTTCGGTTGCTCTGTTGGTGCACACTTAATTTCCCAGGTAATCTGCTGCGAAGCGGACAATCTCAGGTGTGTAAATGGAAACCGCAAATGGAAAAAAACGAACTATATGCATATATCTTCATTCTGAATTCTCGGGGGTCTCCGCTTGTTAAACTGGGCGCATTTATGTTATCATGTTCCATCATCATCAGTCGACCCATTGGCCGCGGGTATCTCTCGACCCATTGGTCCACAATCGGTGGTCGCCACACAAAAAAAATCACCTATAGAATGGACTAAAAATGCAACAATAATGCAATTATTGTCCAAAAGCTGTTGTCACTCTCTTCCCCCAAACAAAATATTCAACCACCTGTAATCAACCCCTCACGGTCTGTGGTTCGCCGCCGCGGTGTGGTCATCATACCTCCTCCTAACCGCATCAAGCGAATTTTCTATTTTCTATCTCTCCAGCCAAAAACGATTTAGCCGCGGCAATTTTTACATGGCAACAAATTTTTATCTAAATTCTCTCTGGTTGTGATTTTTATCTTTTATCTTTTTTTTTATTTTGTTTTTTAAACTTTTTATTTTTCTGTGTGTCGTCGTCTCTTTTGAGAGAGATTTGGTGTATCACCTGAACTTTTTGATTGTTTTCACGGCTGAGGAACTTTTTTCGTTTTTTTTTTTTCATTTTACCTTAAAGGTACAAAAAAATTGTTTCTTTTTTTTTTATTCCTCGTGTATTTATTTTCTTTTATTGTCACTGTCACGATGCTTTGATTATATTGGACATTTACCATTATACGTTTTTTTTGTTGTTGTGTGAAAAGAGGAGGAGGAGGAATATGGACGCGCGAGGGAAAGTCACAAACAGCGAGAGAAACGAAGAGATACTTCTGTATTTTTTTATTTAATACTGGGTTTACTGCTATGTGTAGCATGGAAAATAACATAGATTAAACACAGTGAAATTGAAGTAATCGAGGAGGCCGGGGGGGGGGAGGAATGTAATTTTATGGGGGGATATTTTGAATTGAATATAAATTTTTCTGGTTTGTTTACCGGACGGAAATCGGACAACAATGACATCCTAAAGCCTAAGTTCTTAACTCCAAAAAAAAACTTGATCCATCCATCATTCTTGAGCTTATACATTTTCTGTTCTGTTATTTTTCACTTTAAGAAACGAGTACCGAGAGTTTTTCATAGAAATATACATATTCTTTAAAATAAACCTAATCCCCACCCCCTCCCCATATTCTAACTTGTGGCCAGGAATAAGTCATAAGCTTTTGTAAACTCAAACTTCGTCATTGAAAGTTTAATATTGCCAATTTTTACCCCATTGCTATTTTTAACTCGACAACAGGCCTCGGTAGACTATACTTAACTTAACGAGACCAAATACATAGGTTCATGGTTCAAATCCTGCATGATCTTTCTATTTTTCAGACCTATAGATAATTTTTCTTCGTTCTTTCTCTTCCCAAACAACATAATAAAATTAATAAATAACAGAGGTAATAAAAAGGTAATAATATAAAATAATAACATGATGATTACCAGGGGTAATAAAAAGGTAATAAAAAAATTAATAAAATTTCTTTAAAAAAAACATGATCATAACCCGTTACTCATAGCATATAATATTATTAAAAAAAAACATAATGATTCCCTGGGGTAATAAAAGGGTAATATAACAAAGCAATGAAATCCATTGAAAAAAACACAAAATATTATCCGTTACTTAAACCAAATAATAAAATTATTCATAAAACATGTCTTTGTTTAATGTGGAAGCTTTCAGTTAACCGAGTTTTGAGCCCTTCTAACCTTATGGCAGCGATTCTTCATTCCATATCCAACATATTAGCCAGTGTAGACATTCTACGACTTTGTTGTCGCAGCACTTAAGTAGTTCGGCAGCAATTTAGTCTCCTCCAGGGGTTTTATTGTTTTTTACCTTATTTATAGCTGGGCTAGTTTTGACCTCATCCAGGGATGGGCTAGTTATTATTATATGGTCCTCTGCTATGACGCTTTTTGTTGATGTTGAAGTATTTGGGTTAAGCAGATCTTCCAAAGTAGGGTTTCCATTTACTTTGGACATGCGTTGGGTTAAGTTGAGAGGAGGCAATGGTAATCAACTTTAATGAGTTCGAGAAAGCGCGATTTTTAAATTTTGAACCACAGAGCAAATTTGAGCTCCGGACCTATAGGATGTTGACCGATGACCTGAACCGCTAACCTACCTAATATGAAGAGTATTAAACTCTATGGATTCTGGGTGGTAAGATCGACCCTAACCTACCTAATCTGGAGAGTATTAAACTCTATGGATTCTGGGTGGTAAGATCGACCCTAACCTACCTAATCTGAAGAGTATTAAACTCTATGAATTCTGGGTGGTAAGATCGACCCTAACCTATCTAATCTGAAGAGTATTAAACTCTATGGATTCTGGGTGGTAAGATCGATCATGGAAAAATGGGAATATCTAGAATAGATGACATAGCCTGGTTAATATCAGTTAAGAATTTGGACCAATGGTTGGCCTGAGGGGTTGTCGTTGTGATAATCTAGGACTGGAGTTCGATTTTAGGTAACCGAATTATAGATTCTTTTTTTTACCTTACAAAACACCCATCTCACCCTCAAGGCAGTCTCTCACCAATGCAAGAATCTATCCCCATATTTAAAAAAAAATTCGTAAATTTGATCACGACTCCTAAAACATAAATTTTTCTCACAGCACAAAAACAAAACGAAAAAAAAACCCCCTAATCATGAAATATCGTATCTCTTGGTCATGTTTTTAACCCACAAATTGATTATGCTTCCACCAACATCGCAAAACAACAACAACAACACAAAAATCTCCCATCCAAGAAAGTTGGCATCATAATCATTTTAAAAATACCGCGCCGCGACTAGACATTCACTATTGAAGAGGTCCAAAAGAAGATCTTCTTCTCTGAAAATGTCTTCGAGGAAGGCGAAAAGGTGAAACACAACGAAAAAAAAATGATGATGATGAAGGAGAAGAAAATCTCCATCAGAGTGTTTTTAAAACCATTAAAACCCATCAACAAATCTCTGAGAAAACATTCAGGAATAGCTCACGCAACATAAAAAAATATGTAAAAACAACAAAAACAAAAAACAATGAAATATACACATACGACAACGGATGGATTAAAAAAAATCATCATCAAATCAAGCCTTATGCCCTTGAAGAATGTGTGTGCGTATGTGTTTGTGGATCTTCTTCACAGTTTTCTTAACTTCTTGCCACGGTAAATCACTTTCGCATGACCATTTTTAACAGGCAAAAACAAAACAACAACAACAAAAAACGTACACAAGAAGATGAAAGAAGAAAAGAAACAACAACAACAAAAAAAAACTTATCACCTCAAGATATTAATGCTCGGTTGGGATTTATAAATTGGATAAACACATATAAATGCTGTGCGCGCAAGTCGATAGAGTCCGAAAGAAATGGCAACAGCAATATCAACAGCAGTGAATTGAAAAAAAAAACAATAATCACAAGTCACGACGTAACGTGGTCATATTACTATACACAATCCTTCTTCTCTGTTATAAGTGAAAAGATATAGTCATAAGAGAAGTGCATACACACACACACCAGTTAGTGACATTCCCCCATATGTAAAATGGTAAAAACAAGAAGAATGTAGAAAAAATCGGTTTAAGATTAAGAAAGAAAATGCTAGAAAGAAAATTCTAAATCAGCTAAGAATTTATTTAAAAAAAATGCATTGGAATAAGCAGTAGGGGTCCTAAGATTGAACCTTGAGGTACCCCAATGTTTCGTCACAACTGGTTCTTGTTGGAATTGTGACATATCCCGAATAAAATTTAGGTACCTTAAGGTGCTCGCCCTTCCACACAACAACCCTACACTGGATTATTTCCTATCGTCATAAATAAATGCGTGTTAACTTTGGGCGCTAAAGGTGGTAATAAAAGGGTAATAAAATTAAACATAATAATAAAAGTCCAAAATAAGTTATTAGAGTTTATATTTGACACTTTACAATCTCGGAGATTGAATATCATAATTCGAGTCATAGCTATGTGATGAATAAGCAAATTACTGAGGTGGTAATAAAAGGGTAATAAAAAAATAAAAATAGAAATCCAAAACAAGTTATTGGAGTTTATATTTGACAATTTATAATCTCGGAGATTGAATATCATAATTCGAGTCATAACTATCTGGTGAATAAGCAAATTACGCAGGTGGTAATAAAAGGGTAATAAAAACTTCTGGCATGATTATTAGGTTAATACGTTTTTGTGTACGGAATTGTGACCCATCTCGATTTACCTTAATAACTTACGCGAAATATATATATAAGGTGCCCCACTCCCTCTCTCCCTTCCTCTACAAGAACCTGACACTGGATTATTTCTTATCGTTCTAAATAACTCTTTGGGCGCCCTTTTGCATGTTTCTGCTGTAAGAAAACCCAGGCATTGCTGAATTTGAAATATATCTAGTCTATCACATAAAATAAAAAAATATGTGGTCATTGAAATATCTTAAAAAAAAAAAATAAAACTTGATTATTACTAGAGGTGGTAATAAAAAGGTAATGAAAATAATAATTTCAAATTAAGTCCAAATTAAGTTATTGGAGTTTATATTTGGCACTTAACACTCTCGGAGATTAAATCATAATTCGAGTCATCATCTTCATCATTTTATATAAGCAAATTACTGAGGTGGTAATAAAAGGGTAATAAAAACTTCTGGCATGTTAATATGAGAAATAAATTAAATTAAATCGAAAAATCTTTAACTATAAAGCACTACTGCTACGTTTTCATGTTAATATCGAACTATGTAATAATAATACTAAAAAAAATAAAAGAAAAGAATTAATAACATACACACACACACAAACACATAACAATTTTTTCGTAATGTGCGTGCTGCTACAAGGGTCAAAATCGGTGCTCTTCTTTATTATATTATATAATATTATCTATCCCATACCCAGTTCCCTGAGTACACTGTTGCTTTAGCTGTTTTTTTTTGTTTTTTTGGTGCGAAGGGAATGGGGATGACTTTTTGATACTTTTTTTTTTTGGCTAATGTTATAGTACACACAGACACACACACACACAATAAAACTATTTTTCTTTAGGAAATTAATTTTTCTTCTTCTTTTTAATAATATAGCACATATATTCTTTATCTTCTCGTCATTGGGGGCTCGCCGCCAATACCCTAGGAAATATGTATGTGCATATATATGTATGCTTAGTAAAAATCCAAATGAAGCACCACTCGTCTCTCTCGAACAAGGATATGTATGTTTGTTAGATGTAATTACTGTTATTTCTTCTGTCTATTCTCTATGAGCTATATATATATATATATTGTAATATTTGTACGAAGCATGGTTTATGAAGGGTGAGAATATAAGAATCTGTTAGTAAATATATTTTTAGAGGGTTGTTGGTTGGTATATATATGCCATACATACATATATACAATAAGAACGCTTATTACACCAAGCCTAGTGTGCTCCATAAATCATTCATAAACTGGCTAACACCTGACACCCATAAGGGTTGTTTTTATAGAGATTCCCTTCGACGATCCTTTCTTGCATTCACTCTACCAACCTCCCCCCCCTCCCACCCCCTGCCCACCACCCAGCAAAGCCAGCCTATACACCAACCCATCCAATTCATACACCTCCTCCATTCATTCGTCTCTAGGCCCACACTTTCCGTTTTTATTTTTATTTCTATTGTTGTATGCCGCCGCGCCGAGCCGTCTCGTCTTAAGACTCCTTTTTCCGTTTTTGTTGTTGTTGTTGTACTTTGGTGGTACTTTTTTTCTGTGTCTTTTTTGTTGTTGTTTTTATTTTTATTACACATTCGTACAAGGGTAATGATTTTCTTCGAGTGAAGGGCGGGCGGAATGTAGTACGAGAAACAAAAGTGGGAATCCTTAAATTTTTGGTAGTACAAGATTTACTTCTTGAGTGTATAAACGAAGTTGGAATCGTGTTTTTTGGATGGGGAAGGCGGCGGGTTGCGAGAGGGATGTAAAGGGTGTATATAAGGATGAAAATGTTACAACAAAATATACACAGAACACAGAAAAACAAAAAAAAATGAAGAGAAACGAAACAGAAGCAGATTACAGAATGAAGTCGGAGAGTCTAAATTGATATCCTTGAGGGGATTTGTCCTTAAATCAACTGAATCATTTCTCAGTTTTTAGTGTTGCCCTTCTTGTTACAAACAGTAACAACAACAAACACAGCCAATTTTAAGGGCTAATTTTAAATACATGAAACAATACAATATCAGTAACAACGGTATTCTGCCGGGTATAAAAACCCTCCAATTTTAGTACCCCGTGCGCGCAAACCCACACACACACTATACAAGTACGATATACAAAAATACTTAAGGCATTATAGTAGTAAAGCAGGGCTATAATACTAAATTAAAGATGTCCCACCATTACAATCATATAACAGAGAAGAAAAAAAATAAAAACAAAGGGAGATCCTTTATTTTTTGATTCATATACACACTCATACACATGCATACATATATATTTATTTAAGTAACTCAATTTTGTACAAGGAGCTGCGCTCCTTGAGCGAATTATAGTCATATTTAATTATGTTTAAAGCCAGTTGAAAAATGGTTTTTGTGCTTTATTTTTTCATTTATTTATACTTTCTAATGGAAGAAATTTTAGGATTTTTTGATTGGAACAATCTCTCGCGTCCTTGTTCTCTACCTCTCACCCTCCTCTACTCCTATTCCTTAGCTGGTCTACCTAGAGAAGAGATAAGATACAACCAAAAAAAGTTCAACTAATCCCTGTATTATATCGAAATAAATTGTTAATTTAATTTTCTTAATTAAAATTTCATCATCGAAATCAATTAATCTCTCATGAATAAGAAGCGCAACGCTTTAATACTTTGTGGTATAAATGAACATCCCTTAAATAAGATTTTTTTTTATTAGTCTCCTTTGAACCATTTTAGACAATTTTTTTTTAAATAAATAGATATGTCTGTGTGTGTATTCCACAGTTTTGTATCGGTATCGTCCACACAACCTCGGGTAATTTTTGAATAGTTTAAAGTGAAGTGGTATATGACCAAACGAAAAAAAATACGGGATTTTAATGGCTTGTGTCTATGGCGTGAGGATCGTCCTTTGCGCTTAAAAGATGACGTAGATAAATTAAAACAGAAAAAATATATGAATATATTAAAATTCACTAATTAAAAAGAATTCAGCTGCGCTGAATAACATCCCCAATGTAATAAAAAATTCTTTGAATGTCAAATAAAAATTTTACTGTATTAAATAATAATCTAACTATACAAACTACCAATTCAGCAGCGCTGAATACGAAAATAAATGAGTTGTGAAAAAATTGAAATTATCTAATAATTCTTTTTAAATCAGAAATAATAAAAACAATAAGTTAGCTGAACAACAATAAAAGTCATCATAGATATTGAATTTTTTCAATTAGCATGTACTATATATCAATTATAGAGAATTCAGCAGCGCTGAATAATATCCACAATGTAATAAAATACTCATTGGATGTCAGGTAAAATTTTTACTGTATTAATTAATAATAAAAATATGCCAGTTACCAATTCAGCGGTGCTGAATACGAAAATAAATGAGTTATGAATATATTGAAATTCTCTAAATAGTTCCTTTTAAATCAGAAATAATAAAAACAATAAGTAAGCTGTACAACAATAAAGGTTATCATAGAAATTGAATTTTTTTTTTCAATTATATACTATATATCAATTATATAGAATTCAGCAGCGCTGAATAATATCCACATCCAGCGGTGCTGAATACGAAAATAAATGAGTTAGACAAATATTTTAAATGGAAAGTAATGGAATGAAAATAATTCTGAAAGTATAAATGTTTATTGTATATGCTGCCGACATAGCATATCTTGGAGGGCATCGATTACGTAGGTATACATAGGAGACGACAGAGTTTTTGGATACCTAGTTCGTATGTCCTTCAAATATAAGTTTTTAAGCTCTCTCTCTCTCGCTAGCAAAACAGCGTTTAAAAATACCGTTTTTTTGTTATTATTAATAATTAAACTTATAAGGTCAAGTTATGTCCGCAAATCTCATCAAATTCATTCCAACCAAAGTAGAATGTATACATAAAAATAAAGACGAGTGTGTTCCCATCGATTTACAAATCAAAAAAAAAATTTCAAGTGCACACTTTTAAATGAGAGGGAATATGCAAAAAAGAGAGGGGACACGAGAATAAATGAGAGATAATATTCATGATTACCAATCAATTATTTCCCATGCCATACCCCCGTAAGCGATGAAAAAAAGTAAAGAAGACAATTACAACCAGACTCAGTCTTTCAAGGTAAACCAACAAAATACAATTCTATTAAAAATATTTTTTTTTATATGATCACAGTACATACCATAAGAAGAATTGCAGAAAAAGAAGAATACGATTTTGTGTGTGTGTGAAGGTATATTGCATACATAACATATAAGACATTGGTCCCATAGTCTTCAGGTGCGAAAAGGTGAAAATTATTTCGCAGATGACACGATGATTAATGATGATATACACCTGAGAAGCATAATGATTGTCCTCTAAATCATCTGAGATCTATATGAGGAGGGATAAATACCAGCAGCATATACACATTATGTATGTATGATGATGATATGAACGAAGTTGATATAAAACAGAGACGGAAGAGAATAACAAGAAAATCTCAACTATGTATTTTCCAGCAACCATATCATAAATTGCCAATAAAACATTTTTTTATATAGTTTTTTTTTTCTTCCTCTAAGAAACAAAATAAAAAGAAGAAACATAAAACGTTCAACGATGATTTTTCTTCGGTCTTTTCAAAATTACCTGTGTGTACAAAAAAGAAAAACAAAAAAACAACAGAGACAGGTGAGCAAAGAGGTAACATACCATCAGCAAAGACCATAAGCAAAAAAAATCAATTAAAGATTTTTTGCACACACAAACACACAGGTAAAATCTGTTGAAGGTTTTTTTTTTGTTGCTTTAGATATATGTTTCTTCACCGGCGATGATTTTTATTTTTATTTATTAATTTTTTTTATTATTATTTTTTTTTTAATTTTCATTATGGCGCGGATTTTAAGATAATTTCCACAAATCATGTGCGCCTTCTTATATCGCATCAAATCTGTGTGTTTAAAGAATGCCAGGGAATCATACTTTTCTGCAGGTACGTCTGTGTGTGGAAAGATTTACATTTAGTAAGAAAATTTACATATTTTATTGGGGGTCCAAGGGTTTTTTTTTTGTAACAGAAGGGTCACAGTATCATAAAGTTTAGAAACCACTGCTCTATGGAATTGAAGTATGACTAATTTCATGGTGAATAACCAAATGACTGTTGGTGGTGGTAATAAAAGGGTAATAAAAACGTACACCCTGATTAAAGTCCAAAATAAATTATTGGAGTTTATATTTGAACCTTTATACTATCAGGAATTAAAGTATGGCTTATTTGTTGATGAATAAATAAATTACTGCCGTGATAATAAGAGGGTAATAAAAAGAAAACTCAATAATAAAAGTCCAAAATAAGCTATAGGAGTTTGTGATTATTTACACTATCGGAGACTTAAATTATGACTCGTTTGTTTGTAAATAAGCAAATTACTGAGGTGGTAATAAAAGGGTAATAAAAATACACAAAATAATAAAAGTCGAAAATAAGTTAATCTCGGTAATTAAAACATGACTAATTTGTTAGTAAATAAACAAAATAATAAAGTGGTAATAAAAAGGTAATAAAGAAAGTAATAAAAAGGTAATAAGAAAAGGCATACTGGTCCGGCTGCAAATGCTTCTGCTTTAAAATAATTTGCTGTGAAAAGCTTTCTGTTTGCTTACAGTTTTTCCTTTCCAGCTTTCCTTTCCAAAGCCTATGCAATACTTTGTTTCCTTCAGCTTTTATTTCATGATCCAACTTTAAATAGTACTTTTATTTAGAGGGGTGGAAACTTTTTTTGTATGTGTATGTGAAGCATTCGCAGCCGGAACAGCATGGCCCAGCATTTCTAAGCAACAGCATACGCAGCAATATGAAACAAAAAAGCTTTCACAGCCTGCAGTAAAAAGTTTGAAAATATGATTGCTGTAAAGCAAAGCAAAGTAAATTTCTGTGATCTTCTTGGCAGCAAAGCAATGTCTACAGCAATAGTATTAAAATTGCTGCAGCAATTTAAACCTTGGTACAATCGAGCATAACAAATTTTTACATAGATGGCATTTGTACACCCCCATCTCTTAAAACACCGATTTCTTTCTCAGTTACTTGAAAATTAAAAAAAAAATACACTGTTAAAAAATTATTCACAGTCCAAAAGTATGCACAGTGTATGCAAATTACAAATAACGATTTGGAAACTGATTTACTACTATTCCTATACTATTCCGAAACGGGGCGGCTTGTGGACTTAAATTTCCATAAGGCCTAGTTTTTTGGTAAAAATTTGCGTAACAAAAAATTTTACAGTGTAAAATAAAATCAAATAAAATGTACGAAAAAATTGCAGCAAACAAGAAAAGAAAAAAAACAACTTGACTCTCAAGAACTTGTGCTATGTTACCTGGACACCTGTAATAAACTATCTTTGATTGTTGGGTAGTGGATGATGATGATGATGATGATGTGGAATAATTTTCTTTTCTATTCTTTCAATACATTCAATATACACATTTTTTTTGCTGTTGTTGCTATTGTATTGTTATTACTGTCTGTCATATCTCTCTATACTATATATATAGAGTAAAATAGAAGGAATATAATATCAACAGAAACACCTTATGGGATGATGATAAGATAAATTCATGGATAATAAACATCTATTCATACATATATATATATATATCTATAAATGCACACACGCTGAGTCCATTATGATGATTGATTTGTTTTGGACTGTGAGTGGCGACTGGGTTTTATACTTCTTCAATTTTTTTCGCTCTTCCTTTTTGGTCTCCTTCAGTGTTGTTATGTACCTCAACATATATGTATATACTTTGATTACTTCCAGGGGATATTATGGAACATTATTGGTAAATATTACAGTAATGGAACTATTTTCAACTGGAAAAGAAAATAATCTTAAAAATTGCTGTGATTCGTTCGTGTGTGTGTGTGATAGTAAATTTAGAAAGTTAATAATATTCAACAAAATACCTTCCTCATCCCGATTTTGTAATGTATCGTAAATGTATCGTTTTGACTCTTTTGATTCATTTTATAATTTCTCTTGCTCATTTGTCAAAATCGGGAGTCTGAGGCTGAGAGTCTTTATGGCACATCCCAACCAAATTACTGAGGTGGTGGTAATAAAAGGGTAATAAAATCGTACACCATGATTAAAGTCCAAAATAAATTATTGGAGTTTATATTTGACCCTTTACACTGTCGGAAATTAAAAAGTATGGCTAATTTGTTGATGAATAAACAAAATTACTGCCGCGATAATAAGAGGGTAATAAAAACAAAACTCAATAATAAAAGTTCAAAATAAGCTATTGGAGTTTGTGAGGCTATCGGAGACTAAAGGATGACTCACTTGTTGGTAAATAACTAAATTACTGAGGTGGTAATAAAAAGGTAATAAAAACTCACAAAATAATAAAAGTCGAAAATAAGTTATTGGAATCTCGGGAATTAAAAAAACATGACTAATTTGTTTGTAAATAACTAAATAACTGAGGTGGTAATAAAAGGGTAATAAAAACGCACAAAATAATAAAAGTCGAAAATAAGTTATTGGAATCTCGGGAATTAAAACATTACTAATTTGTTGGTAAATAAACAAAATACTAACGTGGTAATAAAAAGGTAATAAAACACAAAATGCTATTATAAAAATTTAGCCCAGAAAACTCCCAATTCGAGATACAGATAGCTCAAAGTTTAGTTAACACAACAGGTAAGGTGCCATACTCCTAATTAAAGTCATTGAATCATATCTAGAACAGCCACAGATCGTATTCATTTGATAGAGCAAAAACAAAAAAAAGATAATGTAAAAGCAATGCCTGAGTCATGATAAATAGCGCGGGAATTCTTGTATATATAGAAATCGACTATTCAATAAATGCATTTGGGGTGAAAGTGTAACTTTCGTTTCCCAAAGAAAACTCAAAACACGCGGGGCGTATTTGTTAATACAAATATATATAAGGCACTGGGCCTTTGTATGCCCGACTATAAGGCCATCTTCTTTTTTGGCTAAAATTGGCGGTCGTAGGCCCGTGTACACCCAGCTCAGTACAACTTGACCACGTAAACGGCACCGGTGTTCAGCCAATATTTTATTTTTACTCCTTTGCAATTGCAAGGGCTCCACACAAAAAAAAACACAAACTAAGTTTTTTCTATTGAAATTACTTCGAGTTACAGCGTTGTTGGAGGTAAAACTTATTAATGAAAAATAAACTTTTTAAAAATTATTTGCTAGTGTTCTCTCTACGGATAACCATTTCCACTAACGAACAGATCCTTTTAAATCCTTAAAAAAAATATGAAAGTATTACCAGGAAAAAAAATTAAAATAATAATAACGAAACGTGTCTCCATGCAATTTTGGTGGCGGCTACTCTTAGCAGAACTTAATATATATTTTTTTGCTCATGTCAACGAACACGTGTCTTATTGACATGAAAACTGTTTTTATAGCCCCCACTCCTCCACCAGGCGCGGGCAGACATGCACTTAAAAGAACCCAATTTAAATATGATCTTATCAAATTTTTTCTTAACTCACAAAAACAAACCCCCTCCATTGTGTGT
The DNA here is from genome assembly GCA_949987705.1 of Thereva unica. Lineage (NCBI taxonomy): Eukaryota > Metazoa > Arthropoda > Insecta > Diptera > Therevidae > Thereva > Thereva unica. The sequence goes on from OX465286.1 coordinate 6,043,019, forward strand.
ATTACTTAGCTGAATAATAAAAAAAAGTAAAACACAAAAATTACAGGGCTCTTATTTTAATAATATAGTATATCGTCATGCTATACTACCCCCCGGCACCGCATCATTGTTAGGGGTCATCCATAAATTAAGTGAGGCGATTTTTGCGATTTTTCGACCCCCCCCCCCTTCCACCTTGGTGAGATTTCGTGAGATTTGGCTCGAAGATCTGTGGTGGTAGCACGTAAGTTGCTTCAATCGACCACTTCATACAACAATTTTTGAAACATTTGTATGAAAAGGTCGACTGAAACAACTTACAACTTAACGTGCTACCACCCCAGAACTTCTATTCAGTATCAAGCCGCAAATTTACCGCACGAATTCCCGCCGTATCCAGTCGGACCTGAAAGCGAGGCGCGAAAACCATTAACACTCGTATTCGCGCTTGTTCGCGGATGTTCACGGCGTGAATCTGGAGCCGCCTAAGGCACAATCATACTAGCACAAAGGCGGTGACGGCGGCTGCCTGCGAGAGAATTTCCCTAAACATTTTATTTTTCCGCGCCGCCTGTCCATTATGTCAGCAAATATGATGGTCCGTGTATTTTAAAGGTTTTTCCAGTCAGTCACCAATCTCTGTTTGTGCCTTTATATAGTTTTCGTTGAGGCCATGTACTTGTATTAACAATCTGCCGTGCCTGCAGATCTGTCCTGGCGGCGGCCCCCTCTCCCCCTAAACCCCTCACGTAATTAATGGACGACTCCTTACGACAAACATGTATATGTGAAATAAAAAAAAATATGAAAACCGAGAGAGGATTTTTTTTAAATCCATAAGTATATATGACAAATTGGCAATTATAATGAGCAAGAATTTGTTTTTTTTTGTACTTTCCACCCTAGCAAAAAAATTTTGAGAGCGAAGATAAAATTTGTACCTTTATAAATTTCAATAATTTTTTTTTGTTAACCTTAATACGTAACATAAAATCAAGCACGTAGCCCGTAGCTCCCCTGCACCCCATAACACATAACATTCAAAAACAGCGGGAGCAGCAACTACATCTACTACACTAGAATCATCCCCCGCACAATTTTTTTTCGTGTATAAGTAGAACATAGGAAGAACAATGCGGACACACAAAAAAAACGTTGAGAAATCCCTTGAAACAACCCCTTATTGGCACCCACTTTACCACTTTAGATGGGAGAGCAACAAGAGTCAAAAAAAAAACACATAAAGTGGCAGAAGGGTAGAAAGACTGTGTGGCTGTGGAGAGACTATAGAGGGCGGGGGGAGGAGAGGTAATATTATTTCTTTTTTCTTATGAATAAGAAGGAAAAAATATGGTGCGAAAATATGATGTTAGAGAAACTCTCGGGACTTCCCCCCCACACCCGACTATCCCACCCACCCTTCAATGGATATGGTGTTCTGCCTGACTAGCGTGTGTGCTCAAGAGGCGCTGCTATCTTGCCCGAGCACATTTAAAACTGATTCTTGAGGGCATAGACCTAACCATGCAGTATTTGATACCCAATTGGGAAAATGCCGGTACAAAGTTGTTGCTGCTGGTTCATATGGGTGGGGGGAGGGGGTAAATGGGCGATGGGATGGGGTAGTTTTTTGTTGGTTGTTGTTATTTTTGTTGTTCTTATGTAAGGTACAACAGACAAAAACGGTTCGACAGCTATAATAATGTATACAGCAAGTAGATATGCAAGGCGAAAAAGGGTATATAGATGAGGTAACATTTTCTTTTGCTGCTCTTACTCTATGCTAGTAAGCCAATCTCTATACCACCTAGAACGAGATATGAAACGGGCAGATGGCGGTTGTTCTATCGCTCGCCTGTACTAATGCTATTTCTGCTACTAGTAGTAGTTTCAGTACTAATACTACTACTAGTTTCAGTACTAATGCTACTACTACTACTACTGATGCTGCTATAATATGTAAAAGAATTTCTGATTGCTTTTATATATCCTTTTGAGTATCTTTATTTGGCATATGCTTTTAAAGGGATCCTTTTCTATTCCTTGCTGGGTAGACTTGTGTTAATTTTTTTTGCTCTTCTCTCTTCAACCTTCTTTTTACCCTCTTACTTTACGTTTTTCTAAGCCTTGTTCATATACATATAAGATATAAAAAAGTCCTTTTTTATTATGCAACTTCCCGTCGCTTACCTTCTTTGCAGTGTTTCTATCCTTAAAAGGTCTATTCTTTTTCTCTCTTTCTCTCTCTCTGTTCCTCTTTCTCTAGCTATTTAGCTTTTTAAGATGATTCAAAAGTACACATACGAGAGGGGATTTTCAGCTTAGAAAATTTATAATTCACTAGTTTATTTCCTTTTTTTGTGTATATGTCAAAAGTTTTCACTCTATGTACATACATACATATATACACACACAAACAACTTTTGATGAGAAGGGAAAACTTTAAAGCACAAGCAAAAGGAGCAGGAGAATTTTAGTTTTTTTTAAAAAAAAAAAGGAAAAAAAACAACAAAAATATAAAACATTCAAAATGGGTTGTTTTATACTCTCTACTTTCTCTATGTCTATGAGATGGTTGGTCTAGGCAGATAGGGGGTGGTTGGTGTGTGTGTATATATATTATCAAAATTTGTCTAGAATAAACGTAAAGGGAAAATCTTCTTAAATATTTTCGCTTCGATGATTAATTTAATAAAATTTATATTTATATGTCTCCCATTCTCATTAATTTATTGAAGTATGATAAAAGATGGGAGAATGATATCTTGAGAGGATGATATTTTTTATTTGTGTATTTAATACGTTTAGCACTTTCCAGATTTTGTTCTCCTTGAAATTTGTATCAGTAATAAATATAAGAATATAAGAAGAATATAAGATCCAAAAGTCTACCTAATACATTAGTCACACCGGTCATTTGATTCAAGCCGAGTGAGTTGATAAAGCAGTTATTACCTAAAATTGACTCTGCTAGTAGGGAGATAGTTATAGTCATCTTCGTTCAATACCCATTGAATATTTAGTAAATTTAAGTCCCCTAGAAGAAGTATACTTCAATCCCTGCTATAAACTTCAATTTGTTGAAATGCCTAATTGAGTGGACTTTAATTAAAGGTTTTGTTTTTTTATTACCCTTTTATTACCACTCCTCAATAATTTGCTTATTCGCAAGCAAATTAATTATACTTCAATCCTCAAGAGAGTAAAGGATGAAATACATATAAACTCCAATAACTTATTTGGGACTTTTATTATTATGTTAATTTTTATTACCCTTTAATTACCACCTCTGGTAATAATCATATTTTTTTACTGTTTTTTTTTCTATATTTATTTTTCAATTTTGTATTTTTTTTTTAAAGAAAATGCCAAAAAAATTCTATAAATCATCAGTGAAATGTGTTCCTGTGAAATGTCCATTAAATGCCTCTGTGCCACTTCCCAACAACAAAAAAATCCACAACCAAAAGATGATAGATAAAAAAAACTCGGTTTCTTGAGAAGAAAAAAAAAACTTAAAACAAGAGGTACGAAAAAACAAAATATTTTATAAGTGAAATTGTTAAGCATAAAAATGAATGACCGACTGAACACGGACGACGACATTAACCCGCCGCAATCCAGGAAGGAAGAAGATGGCCATGCATCATGACATAAATAACTGAAAATTATATCTGCGTACCGCCCCGGTAGCTAGCTAGAAAAAAAATGTTAATACATGTCCAATCCACCTGGGCCAACACCTGGTGTCATCTTGGTATCCACCTGGCTATGGCTTGCCACGGTTGGTTGGGTCTATGGTTCTAATCAGTGAAATTTCCTCTTTCTCTCCCCCTTTCTCTGTTTCTCTAGTCCTCCTCCCTAATAAAAAAAAATATGCTATCATCATGGATATTACACACACACATACATACACAGTAGATAAACGCATTGTGCCGGTAGCTATATGGACCAACCGTTTATCCAGATGTTAAATGCCATCAGTATTTTTTTAACTATTTTGTTATTTAGAGGGGGAGGGGAGGGGAGATGTGGGTCCCATTAAAAATGGCTTAGAGAAATTAAGTTAACAATCACTCAAGACCTTGTAGGGCTCTTCTATTGCCAGCCAGCCACACAGTAGTAGTTCTTGCCTACCTTTGCCTCGTCATTATCATAACCATCTCAATGTACATATATATTTATAGAATACCTCCCCCCCTCCCCCAATTCACCTTTAGTCCTTGTGTATATCGGCCCGGCCCTTCGCCGTACACTTGAACGTTCAGAATATATAAATAGATACCGACAATCGTTATGCACGCACGTTTGAATATAAATCTCTTGACAGGTAGAATTAAGTTCTGGTACAGGTAGAAATTTTTGGCTTTCAGTTTTTCGAGGGGGTTGATATGAGAGTACTTTTTGTATTGTGATATGGGCTTGAGGCAGAAAGAGAAGGAGAGAAAGAGAGAAACCCGAAAAAAACGGAAGATATTTGGTAGTTTGGGATCCCACAAGGTTCTATCCTATACATATACCGAACAAGAAGATTGTGGGTGGATGGATAGGGGGGTGTGTGTGTGCGGTCCTGGAGCAGAGAGAGAGAGAGAGATATATATAAAAAGAGCGAGAGCATACGGTAACCGATCGTATGGTATTATGAACATGGTAAGGCTTTTATGGTCTTGTATATTCTAAATTCTGAACAAGTAAACGATTCAATTTGGAAATCATCAAAAATTATAGAGACGTGTTGGAATCAATTTCACATGGGCGCCCTCCCGTTCCGTTGCTTGTGCGATTCCTGTGCCCCACACACCACAGACGACGCCACAACAACAATGAAAAAAAATAATAATAATAATGGAGAAAGGTTAAGGGCATCTGGAGGGAAAGTGTACGAGACATCTCCGAAGATGTTTAAGGAATTGACAGACGAATTCTTCAAGTTTTGATTTTTTTTCTGGTTGTTTTCCTTAAGAGGGGGGGAGGGGATTTTTGCTGTCAGAGATATTCTATGAGGAAGGATTTTTTTTTGTTTGATTTTATCTTTACTTCTCTCTGTGATTTTTGTTGGTGTATTTTGCCTGTGATGATGATATTGAGAATATATATATACTAAAAGCGCCACAAGAAATTCTTGAACAGTCGATCTCTTATCCCCTCCCTGGTAATTGATTGGAAATGTAGAACGAGAAAGAAAGAAAACAAAAGGAAAACAAAAACAAAAAAAAACGATAAAAATTTAATCTGAGATAACATTCTTTTCAGTTAATTGCTTTGCTTTTATTTTATAACGATATACTTTAAACATATAAGAAACCTGCTTTTCTGCATTGTTACATTTGCAAATAAATACTGCCCCGGTTAATTGGGTATTTATTTGTACATAGGAAATTTTTTTTCTTACTAATAAAAACCGCTTCAAAAGTGAATTTATAAAATGTAAAAATCAATTTTATTGAATGTACACTGTATATAAACGAACATATATATAGTACACATGTTTATAAAATAGATCATTCCGCGAACTTTTCAACTTGAAGTAGTCTCGCCAAAAAATTTGAGATGTAGAACATATAAAAGTTGCTGGAAATGAAAAGGAAGTGTCTTATCGGACGCAGAGTCGACGATAGTCGACGACAGAGTTAACGAGAGTCGACGACAGAGTTGACGAGACTCGACGACAGAGTTGACAAGAGTCGACGATAGAGTTGACGAGAGTCGACGACAGAGTTGACGAGAGTCGACGACAGAGTTGACGAGAGTCGACGACAGAGTTGACGAGAGTCGACGACAGAGTTGACGAGAGTCGACGACAGAGTTGACGAGAGTCAACGACAGAGTTGACGAGAGTCGGCAAGAGTCGACGACAGAGTTGACGAGAGTCGACCGAATTGACGACAGAGTCGCAACGCCAAAATTAAAAAAATGGTGTTTAACTCTTTCGTCACTGGTCTCGCCCCCCCAGCTTCAACGGCCTCAGTTCAATAAATTTCAATTCAATCTGCATAAATGGCTTCGCCTGCTGGTATGTTCAGTTCATGCTTGAAATTGTTGTTGCTTTTTCGCCTGGAATTAGAAATTCCAAAAGCTCACTGGAATGATTATTCCATTATTCCAGTTGATTATTCTCTTTTGAGCGAGCTTTTACGTTTAATCCCAATTTCACGTTCTGATGGGCGAATTCAGGTTTAATTTTTCCTGAGTTCAATATGTGAAACTGCATGGAAGCTGAAGCAAAAAGTGAAATTCAGTACACTAATTTGCTCGAACTTGCGCAGTTTGTCCGGTGAAGGTTATGGGGCGCAATATGGCAAAATGCACCGGGCGCAAAAAAACCCAAGCGCCGGCCCTGGTTCAGGTGATTGCCGATTGTACTTTTGGACGTGATATATTTTATTGAATGAGGCTGAAGAAGCGTCGTCGATAATGCAGTTTTTTTTGTTTTATAGCAAATTCAATTTCTGTTTAAGTTGGCTACAGCCCAGTTTTATGATTTAAACTTTGCTAAATCGGGTAGATATTATTTCATAAGAGTATCGATAGCATATGCAAACATAACACCATCATTTGTGGTGAAGAGATGGTCAGGGATGGCACTTTCATAGGTGCATATGGTGCACTTGCACCGGGCGCTATTGGACGGGGGCGCAGTTTAAGATTTTGAAAAAAATTGAAATCTTTGAAAAAAGCCAAGTCAAAATGTAAAGTTATCGTGTCGACTGGTGCATAGCAGTGGGTAGATTTTGCACTGTCGTTTAAGGATCTCCGCGGACACTGTTATATAGTGCCTTATTCTCACTGGAGGACAAGGAGAGCCGTAGTGGATTTGGGCATCCCACGGATAAATGAAAATCCCAAAGTGTTTCAGTGAGTCACTAAAAAATGGCGAACTAGTTACTAGATCTGGGTTGGTTTATTAAATTTAAAAAAAAATCATCTTGGCTTTGCTCTAAACTATCTTTTGTCTCTTTCCATTGTCCCTCACTGCGATCAAAAAATTATGGGGCGCAATATGGCATTATGCACCGGGCGCAAAAAAAAACAAGCACCGGCCCTGGAGATGGTAGGAAACATTCCAGAATCATTCCCTTTGTTATTATTGAAATCTATTATATTATTTCGTCGGTAATGATATTGCCTATAAATGCCCTATGCTAATTCCCTATCATAGCCACCCTATGCTTCACACACACACACCCAAACATAACCCCAAGCACAAGAGCAACAACAAAATATATCAACAGAAGAAAAAATATACATATATGTATGAAATGGTGTGTATAATTAAGTTTTGTGGAATACTAAATTCTTCCTTCCTGTCACATGTATGTAGTACGCTATGTGATTTAGTGCTTGAGCCTTTAGAAAATATGGAAATGGATATTAGATAGGTAGAAAAACGTTTCAATGTTTCGGATGGTTGGATGTTCTACGGGTGATGGGAAGGGACCGGGGGGGGACTAGAGCGCGTTGAATTGACGGTAGAACCTAGTAAGTAGTAGATGGTAGAACCTAGTAAGTTGTAGAAATTTTCATAGCGACACGTTTGCATAGATTGAATAAGGATGTGTGGAGAGTACCTACTTTTCTACTTTCTTGTATTCATGTCAACCAGCAAAAAAAAACACACTATGACTTTGAATATTGAATCGATTTTCATGCTTCTTTATCCTGTTCTGGAAGGAAGAGAATATATACAATTTTCACATTACATGCATATATACATATTTTGTATATCTGCGATTTATAGAGGTACAAAAAAAAACAAAATATTCTAGAGAGTAGAGAAATATATAGAGAGGAAGGAAGTTATGGAAGAAACCATGTGGTAATTGAATTTGAATGTGTGCCGAGGAGAATGAAAGGTATTTTTTTGCAATATTTGATAAAGATTGAAAAATATTCGGGGAAAATGTTTATTGTATGTTGGAATTCAATTTCATTATTACAAATTCCGTTATTATTTTTTTTTGTGCAAATTAAAATGATGTGCAAATATGCACAAATATGTAAATGTTTTCGACACCTCACCTCTTGCTCTCATATGCGAGAAAATACTTTAAATTTCTCAATACTTCGTAGATATGCCAAAGGGCGCGCTATGGCATGGCTACAGTAAAAGTGAAATATAAAATTCTGATCAGTTCAAACTTCACATTTTTTCCAACTTCCAACATTTTTTTTTGTTTGTTTCGGGGAGGCCGTGTTGGAAAGAGTTTGTGCACCAAAGATATTTCTCAATTTTTTTGTATGAACATTTATGTGTGCATTGATATATGAAAAGTTTGACGCTGAATAGCGGCTAAAGTATATAAATGCTACAAAAAAAAAAATGTTTAAATCAAACTTTTTTACAAAATTTTGTAACAAGCATATTTGTTACAAGCGACACGAAAAAAGGGGTCACCAACTAGAACGGGAATACTCCCAATTACATCGGGAGGTAAAGAGAAGTGTTCGGGTGTGATAAAAGGCAGCAGATAAATGAGCTCGCAGAAAAAGCGGAAAACGCGGCAAACACAGGCAACAGTAAGGTGTTGTACCAAATTACAAAACAGCTCTCGGGGAAAGCACTCTACTACAAAAGCATGCCGTTAAGAGTGCGGATGGAAGGCTGCTGTCCAGCGACGAGGAGCAACTCCAAAGATGGAGAGATTACTTCTTCGCCGCGCCCTGAATGGTTCACTTATACACAGGAACCTCAGGAAAACAGCATCAATGCACAGCCAATAAGAATCGCCACTCGGGCCCCATCCAAGACGGAAATAGTAACCGCAATTCATGCGATGGCCAATGGTAAAGCAGCTGGGAAAGATGGCATCCCGCCAGAATTGTTGAAAGCCGACTCAAGCCTGTAAAAAGCCTGTATAAGGTTGGTATGCCTACGATAGGAGACACCACTGGAGTGGTAGTGTCAGATTCCTATTGACTAAACTCCTCCATCCTTTTTTGCATGTATTACTTCAGCGTTTCGTCATCAGCATAACGCGTTAAAAAGAGAAGCGTCAAAGGTGCTCACTAGAGCTGTGGAACAGTCTAACCGTCCAGCTATTGTACCTTCTTCTTTCTGTTTTTTACTTGGTTTGGTACGGCTAGTTTCACACAGGTGACGCACCGCGTCAATCCAAGACACAAATCACTAAAGCTTCCACAGATACAAAAAGAAAGAAAAAGGTTCCAAACAGCCCAAGACACAAACCGCCAAAGCTCGATTGCAAAATATTGTGAAATAGGTGGTGCTGTTGATATATAAAAGAAGTTCTTGGCATCTAGAATTGATTTTCTTTTGATGTTCCTGCACATCCTTGAGATCCGTCCGACTAAACATGCTAGCTGGTTGCTCTGTAAATAATGTTCCCCTAGAGGAAAGGATATGGTACCAAGCCTCAACAACCTTCTTCGTAGATCCAGAAACCCTATACAACAAGGCAGGGTACAACGGTGTTGATAGCCTGGTCCTTTTCGTTTTTTTTTCTCTTCTTCTAGATAACATAGAGAATTACAAAAGAAGTAAAGAGGTACAAATGAACTGAAGAAGATCAAAAAAAACTGAAGAAGTACGAAAGAATTAAAAAATCTAGAGAAGTAAAAAAGAACTGACGAAGTACAAAACAATTAAAGTACAAAAGAAGTAAAGTGAAAAAGGACTAAAAAAATCCACAAGACTAAAAAAGAACTAGAAAATTACAAAAGAACTGAAGAAGTACATAAAAACTAAAGAAGTACGAGAGAACTGAAAAATCCAAAGAAGTACTAAAGAACTGAAGAAGTACAAAAGAAGTAGAGAAGTACAAAAGAACTAAAGAAGTATGAAAGAACTAAAGAAGTACGAAAGAACTAAAGAAGTATGAAAGAACTAAAGCCATACGAAAGAACTAAAGAAGTACAAAAGAACCAAAGAAGTACGAAAGAACTAAAGAAGTATGAAAGAACTAAAGAAGTATAAAAGAACTAAAGAAGTACGAAAGTACTAAAGAAGTACAAAAGAACTAAAGAATTACGAAAGAACTAAAGAAGTACGAAAGAACTAAAGAAGTACGAAAAAACTAAAAAACCTAAAGAAACAAAAAAATAACTAACAAAAAATTACGTACCTACGTACGTACTATTTTAGGAACTGCAATTCACATGATAGCGCGAGAGAGGCATCGTGAACTCCCCTTCCTGAGCCAAGGAAATTCCTTCTTGTTTCTTTTGTCGTTTCTTAGCATATATGTATGTACATATATATGCTGTAATATCGTCACAAATATCGAACAGAAAAAAAACAACCTACTAAAAACCCTTGCATAGCAAAATTTTCTATGTATATATCGTATTGCATTCCTTTTTTTTTGTTAAATTTAAAATACAACTAAAACCACTTTTGAAATATCTATTTTGAGGATAGAGGGAGGGGGGGGGGAATTGGGGGTGTGGGTTGCATAAGAAAAAGTTTCTCTAGAAAAGAACAAAAATTCCCATTCAATTGATAAATTCCATTTCGTTAATAAATTTCTGTGGATAAAGTTTTGTGTCGGATGGGGGGTATTGGGGGGAAATGGGGTTGGGACTAAGTTTGCGGTTTCATCGTCATACCGAAAACTTGTGATAAAAATTCTGAGAATACCTTAATAAGTGTGAAAAGTAGAAATACTAAAGCGGAAAGCTATTTAGATAGTTTCTTCACTTTGTCGTTCGTTGCTGCTACCCACCTCCACCGGTGCTCCGTTGTCGTTACATGCATAGGGCTTTTTGAAAATATATATGTACATATATATAGTATGTGAAAACGTTTCCTCTTTTCCCTAATGATAGATTTTCGATTATATCTTTGGGAAAGGTAACCGCTTATAGGTGAGTTGGTGGGTGGGGGGTGGGTGATGGTATCCTATACCAAGTAGATACTTTGGAAAATATTAGAGCGAGAGATGAACGTTGAAATCGTTCCTGACTGAAGTAATTTTCATCTAATGTCTTTACAAGGTTTAATGGGGGGTGCAACCCACTCTCAAAAAACCGTGCCTTTATTTCTCATGAAATCGCTCACCGCCCACCGCTCACCGCCCACCGCCCTTGCCCTATAGCTACCGCTCTAGCTTCGCTCTCTCTATATATTTTTTTTACTTTCTAGATTTAGTTTGCGGTTGAACCTCCCCGAAAAACCGGGGTTAGGTATCGAAAAGACAACCAGCAACAACAACGGGATGTGTAATTTGCGGGTTTTACCCTCTCTCTACTCTATATATACTGTATATAGTCATGGAAGCTTAGTTTAGCAGAAGGAAGCTTCATGCTTGAATATCGAGAGACTTGTTTGTATGTTGTACAAGAAAGAAGAAAACAACAACGCCAATGAAAGAAACACACCAAAAAAAACCATAGAAATGCCAGACAACAAAAAAGGTGACGCGCGGCGGGGTACTTGTAGTATACACGGCAACGGACGGCGACGTTTGCGATAGTGCCGGGGGGGGGGGGGGGAATTGAGGGTAGATGGTGGATGATGTCGATAGTTAAATAAAGCTTAGTTTGGTGGGTGGCGCAGGCACTAAGTGGTACACAATGCCTAAGCGTGAAATATTTTCCTGTTACCTAAAACAACCCCCACCTCTTTTATGTTCTGGCCCCTTCTCGCCCGAACTAACCCCCTCCCCCACCCTACACCCAAACCGTCCTTCCCAATATCCACGCACACTACTTGCCTTACACAAAAAAAACACACTATCTCCAGTGTCACCATGGAAAGTACAACTAACTGTAGTACCGGGGACTATAGAACTTCTTGTTTCTCTGTTTCAAACTGCCCCCGCTGTCGCCCCCTTCATAACATCCCTTTTAATGTTTCGTGTATAATTCTACCCCGTTGTCATTCCATGAGGCTTTTTCCTTCTTCAGTGTGTATTTTGTGTAGCAACTATATATGAATCGATATTCAATAACTTCCACCACATTTTTTTTTTTTTTGGTTTTGGTTTTTTGAGTCCTCTTGATTTATGGTAAAACTCCTTCTCCACTTGTTTAGGGGGTTGAAGGCTGTTGTTATATTATTTTTTTTATCTGTTTTAAAAAGGATGTAAGAAATTAGTTGAGGGAATTTTTATTAGTTTCCTACATAGCCATATATAAACTTATATACATTATACCAAAAAACAAAAAAAAGTAAAATTCTCCCAAAAAAACAAAAAAAACTGCGCAAAATCACTAACTGTGAGTGTGTGTATATACTATAAATAAAAATACGCGTTTAGAATTATTTTCTGACTGGAATTAGATTAGACCGTTTTCTAGGTTAAATACTACATGCCGTTATCGGTGGGGGTGGGTGGGGGATACTCGATAGAGATAGAAAGCAAGAAACGAAAGTCTGGCATATTTTTGCCAATCCACATTCACGCGCGCCATAAAATCTGCTTATATTATTATGAATCTCCACATCTGAAACTCTAGTCACATTGTTTATGCTTAGCTAAGAATTTTCTTCTTGTTAGAGACGCGACCTTTAAGAGTTTTTATATGTATATAGATGTTTTTCTTATTTCATCACATCCAACCCCCCCCCCCTCCACTCGTCCTTCCACACCCCACCAACACACTACAGTATGACCGAACACTGAGTTCCTTGATCGAGCAGGAGATTTTGTACCATTATGTTAAGAGAGGGTATATGACAGGGGACCCGAGTAAAAATAAAAAATGGGCTTATGACGGGCGAATCACGGCCGCTTGGCTTTTTCAGGGGGGATATGACGGCCGTAGAATTTTTACCCATTTTTAATGGGGGCACATTCGTCCGTTCGGCGGCCAAACTTGACCAAAATGTATTGTTGAATTGTTGAAAACACCAGACTTCTGGTTACAGCTTTACTGAACAAGCTTCTCGCTCAATCAACAGAACAGCCCATACCGAGAATACCTCATCCATTCCGTTAATTCATGATATCACTCAGGAGTGTTTGACAAGTCTCGAAAACTTGGGAATCACAACGCTTAACTGGGATCCTTTGGTGCTTCATATTCTATTGAACAAGTTGGATAGAAACACCCAAACTCTTACCTTCATTAGAAAAATTTTTAATTTTATGGGTAACACGTTACCACTCTTTGCAGACACTCGGACCGAAGCCACATCTCCGTCGAATTCTGAAGGCCCAGATGAGTTTTCGCGGTAGAAGATGAGCTTTCACGTTAGAAGATGAGCTTTTGATGAGCTTTCACGTTACACATGAGCTTTTGATGAGCTTTCGCGTTAGAGATGAGCTTTTGATGAGCTTTCACGTTAAGACATGAGCTTTTGGTGAGCTTTCACGTTAGACATGAGCTTTTGATGTGCTTTCGCTTTAGAGATTAGCTTTAGAGCTACACACACTGGTGGGTTGTATGTCTCGGGTCGTCTTCATCTCAAAAACAGACAGAAGGGACGGCACGAAGCCGAGGGGTTTTGCGGTTGCTAAAAGCGGTGTGGGGGATGGGCTATTTTCACAAATTCTAGAAATCAATCGTAACTAAAAATCACAAAAAAAACAAAGTCCAGCAAATTAATCTAAAGAAGAAGAACAAAAATATTATAGGTTTCGACAAACGAAATTTCTATAAAGTTTAGACGATAATATAAATTCCCTTTCATCCGTTCCGTGTCCCACCACCACCACACACCACAACCGGGGGCATAGAAAAAAAGCGAAAAACATTTTCAAATGGTCTCCTTAATAGTAGTAATGATATCAAACTTTCTCAATCTTGAATTATATCAAAAAAAAAATAAAGATAAAAAAAATAATAATAATAATACTACGACAAATTGGAAAAGTTTTTCTGCCATGTGAACGATGCGGCGCGGTGCCCCCCCCCCCCCTGTGCGTGGGGGTGTTCTCCTATCAAAAATATAATATAAGTCTCGAAGGTAGAAAAGAATTCGAAACTGTGGTGAAAGAGTATGTGACATCAATTTTCCACGGGCGAGAAATATGTTCTTTTTTTTGGTGGATGGGTGGTCATCGTAGCCCAATTGTGTGCCGAAGGTGAGAGCGGGGGTATTCCCTTCTTGTTTCTATACTATTGTGTGTGCCGGCTAAGAAGCATAAGGCTCCATATATATGTATATAAATACAATCTGATTCTTGCTTGTGTATGTTTCTTGTGGGATATCTGGTAATAAAAATACCTTTTTTTTACCTGAAAGGTAATCACTTGATTTCTCAATCAAGCAATTCATCTTTTTCGAAGATTATTTCTTTTCTTTTTATGTTTTTTTTTTTAATTTTTCTTCTCTTCTTCTTCTTCTGTGCTTCACCGTTGTTGTGTTTTCTATTTCTCAATACTTTCCTCCTATGCAGAGGAGGAGAGTATTATGCTCTAGAGGTGAGCCCGGCGTAGAGGTTGAATAATTTTGTAAGACAGCAACGAGATGGTAATGGGGCCAATGCAGACCCATAATCATTACCATCATCATCATGATCGTCATCAACTAAATAATACCAAAAAAAAAAAACTAAAATAATATTGAAGATGATTGAGACGAAAAGAGTGCTTCACAGACTTCTTCACAGATAACCGAGGGAAGAAGGGTGCTGAGAGATATAGAAGAAGAAGCTGTCTTGAGGATTGGATAGGAGGAAGATCTTCTTTCTGTTTGTTGTGTTGTGCTGGATATAACCCACGAAAAAAAAATATTTTTTCTTACTCTTCAGTTGGACTTTGTATGGTAATGGTATCTTCTCTATTGCCGAAACCTATTGATCATGACACAAGAAGACGAAAGATCACCACACTGAGGATCGATGATGGAAAAGAAGATGAAGAAGAAGAAGATCCCGCCGCCAGCTTTTGAAAGGTGATCAATACAATGGGTGATGGAAAAAACATTAAAAGGCATATCTGTGTAGTCTTACCTCTCTGCGCATCTCAATGTGCGCATATAATAGTCTCTAGAGCGCACTATTTTGCCTTAAGGTATTTTTTTTTTATTTTCGTTTTTTTTTCGTTAGTTCGAAGATATTGAAGTTGAAGAAGAATCAAAATGATGACGAAAATACCGCATTATATGTACACAAAAGCTACAAAGAGCTAGAGCTTTATATCCATGAAAGTGAAGAAGGTTCACAGAGAGACTCTTACGCTATATTGCATGAAGATCTTTCAAACTACCAGCAATAAAGTTACAACGAGATGGGGGCGGGGCAAACATGTCTGTCGGGGTAAGAGAGGAATAGATGGACCCAATTTTCTATTCATTGCAATTGCAACAACAACAACAGCAACTAGAGAGTGATAAAAAAATGTGCGCAGAGATAGTGAAGACCATGGGATCCATTTGGATATAGTATATTCGGGGGAATATACCTTTTGTGATGGATGGAAATTAATGAGGCAAATCACGTTTGGCTGTAGCCGCATAGACTTAACGGTGTTTGAATAGTTTTGCCTAAATTTTTTTTTGTAACTTCTTTCCTGTGTAGATTTTTATAGTTTTGTTGTAATAATTTTCTTTACACGTTATGTCTGCGAGGCAAAAATATTCTCATAAGCCTTTTATTCTGGTTTTTCACTCATTCTTATTTTACATTATAATCTCGCATAAAAACTATCACTCCCTCAGATATCATATGATGATGCTCCCTTTTTGGTTATGTTCAATTCTCTGATAAAAAATTTCAACTTTAATTGCACACTTTTTTATTATTGAAAAATTTATCTGCACAATGGTTTTTTATTACCTCTTTATTACCCCCCCCCCCTATTGTTGTTATTATTGCTGATGATATTTTCGTATTGTTAGTTAAGACTAAATAAGATATTTACCAACACACACACATCGATTTAGTAGCAGTATAGTAATTCAAAGTAGCATATTGCTCCACAGAATGAAGGTAATATAATTATGATTATTACCCCAGTAATAAATAATAATGATGATATGGAGGTCATATATGAAAATTTTAAATAACTTCTCTCACAGTATGTGATTTTTTTTTTGTAATTTTGTGTGTTTTTGAAAATATTCTTATTTTTGATAATCATCTCGAAAAGATGCGCGCGCAATTTAATTTGATGATTACTAATAATAAAGAAACTTTCATTTTTTTTGTTTTTTTTTGGTTTTTTTTTTTTTGTTATTACATTATACTTGTGAATCCCAGAAGAAAAAAAAAGAAAATTAGACTAACGAGAGAGAAATTAGAGAGAAGAAAAATATTTATTTATTTCTAATTATGCTTTTACTGGTTGAAGTTAAAAAATGTGTTAAAAGAAAGTGGGTCTATCTAGGGATTTTTATTAAGACACTTTTTCATTGATCAAAAAACTTCATCCCGTATGATACTCGAAACTAGAAGAAGTTAACAAAAGGGAGATCTTCAATAATTCCTATAGAGAATGCCGTTTGGCAGACTTATAAGGACTGTCTAAAGAAAATCTGGACAAAAAAGCTATTGCCTTACACAGCCAACAGAGGTACCTAAACAACGGTATTACTCCACACTATTTTAGAGCTTAAAAGAATCTGCCAGACTATGCCGCACAGTATACTATCCAAAGAACACTCCAGTTCATCATTGATAAACACAAAATGCGGAATGCAGTTTGGTCATTGCATTAGAGCATTGCTAAAGCATTGTTTCTCAACCTGAGTCTTGTTAGAGAAGTAAAAATGTAGAAGTAAAAAAGAAATACAAAAGAATTAAAGAAAGCCAAAAGTAGTTAAGAAATACTCAAGAGGACTGGAGAACTACAGAAAAAAACTAAAGAATTACGAACGAACTAGAAGATGTAGAGAAGTAAAAAAGAACTAAAGAAGTAAAAAACCAAAAGTACTGAAGAAGTACACAAGAACTTAAGAAGTAAAAAGATAGCGAAAGAAGTACAAAAGAACTAGAGAACCAAAAGTACTAAAGAAGTACGAAGGAACTTAAGAAGTTCAAAAAAATTAAAGAAGTACGAAAAAACTAAAAATCTAGAGAAGTAAAAAAGAACTGAAGCAGTACAAAAACACTAAAGAACTACAAAACAACTAAAAAATGTAGAGAAGTAAAAAAGAATTAGAGAAGTACAAAAGAACTAGAGTTAGCCAAAAGAATTAAAGAAGTACAAAAGAGCTGAAGAAGTACAAAAGAACTAAAGAAGTACAAAAGAACTAGAGAAGGACAAAAGAACTAGAGAAGTACAAAAGAACTTAAAAATTTAGAGAAGTAAAAAAGAACTAGAGAAGTACAAAAGAACTAAAGATAGCCAAAAGAATTAAAGAAGTATAAAAGATCTGAAACTAAAGAAGAACAAAAGAACTTAAAAATCTAGAGAAATAGAAAGAACTAAAAAAGAATAAAGGAATTTAAAAACTAAAGAATTTTAATAGAACTAGTAAATAATTACATGCAAAAGAACTAATTCGGCCTGACAGTCGCATTGTAGGTCGCGCTACATACCTATCCAACTTATCATAATGGTTGCTCCAAGATATTGAGCGATATCCAATCCACACAGGGCACAGTCTTATACTCGTAACATCATATTATAACACGCTCTTTCTATCTGCCTGCAGTGATCTTTTTAATGTACCCTATCCTTTCTGTATCCTTCATGGTAAGCTTAATACTAAAGGCATGGTACCATGACACGGCCAACGACATGTCAGTCAACTAGTACAACAAAGGGTGATTCCTGAGCTAAAATCAACGACATAAAGTATTTGGAGGTAATAGTGATGGGTCGGGCGCGTACAGCTTACATAATATTTTTATTAATCCATCCTTAATTGACTTTTTTTGGTATTCAAGTACTGATTTCGAAAGGGGAGAAGTTACAGTCGCATCAAAGAGAAATAAATCCGAATTTGCAGGATTTGTCAAGAAAAAAAGGGACATGCACACATCTTTATATGTATGAGGATAACACAGTAAGCGGAAAAAAGCTGTGAAATGAATAATAATAAAAAGGAAATACATGTGTGTATTTTTTTTTGTGATATAAAAAGGAGAAAAGTAAGAGTGTGAGGGAATAATTTTTGTAGTAGAAGAAAAATAAAAAAATGTATTCCATAGAAAGGACGGTGGTAGGTGTGGGGGAGGACATATGATGTAAATGGAAGAAGAAAAAAAATCAAAGACTTTTCTCCGTCTGTTTCTTTTTCTTTTTTTCTGATTTTCTTTTCTTTATTATTATTATATTTTTTTTGCTTGTTACAAAAAGGGGGATGGAAAATAGAAGATGCCGGGTGAGCACGGGGGGTGAATTGTGTGTAGTATGTGGTATAGAACTGAGAATATAATATGAAGAATTTTCGCATGAATTCGAGAGAGAGGTTATTGCTTCTCATAAAAAAAAAACAGAAACCGGGGCAGCAATTTACACAAGTTTTGTTGATATGTGCGACGACAGCATATGCCTTTTATGATGGTTTCATATTTGTTCATTTCTCTTCTCATATGGTTTATGTGTGTTGCTTTCGTTTGTATTTTTTTTTTGAATTTTTTTTTAACACGTTATATACATACGCATGCATAAATAAATCGGTGCCACTTCTTTCCACATACAGATTTTTGTTCAGGAAAAAAAATTTAAGTAAAATAAATATAAATAAATAACATATATATAAAAAACCTACACCCACAAAAAAAATTCTACAAACATAAAGCTTAATAATAGAAAATTTCTTATCAAAAGAGTGTGTGTGTGTATTTCTTCTTGGGTTCTTTTTGTAAAAATTTTTTTTTCTGGTGGTTTTTGGGTCTAAACAGAATACAAAAAAAGAACCACCCACATGTATGAAAGATATAATTTATGGTTACTTTCCCGCCCTTTTTTTGTTACTGAAACGCGGATTTAAATATAAGAAGTAAAAAAAAAGGTTGGAGTTTGATTGCAATTTACAAAAAAAAAATCGTGGTATTTGTGTGTGTGAAAATATAGATCACAATTTACATTATATATAACAAAACCTATTTAAAAAAAATAAAAATAAATTAGTTGAACTCTCAGTCAACAAAGACCTTTTAAACTCATTCCTTATTGAGGTTGCAACAGTAATAAAAAAGAGTAATAACAAATAAAAAATAATAATAAAATGGTAATAAAAAAAGGTAATAAAACGGTAATAAAAAGGGGTAATTAAAATTAAATAATGGTAAATAGTAAAAAAATTCGTATAGACTAATAAAATAAAACATAATCCTAAAAGACCTGTTGAGACATTGATTTGTAGTACCCTCGGTAGTCTAGGGGTAAGGCGCCTAACTACTATCCCAGAGGTCCCGGGTTCGAATCCTGACCAGCCCCACAGTCCTTCGCCTGTTCCATTTTTCCACCCACATAACTTTCCTTCTTTCTTCTCCCCTCTTTACATTCCTGATTCATCCTGTTATAGCCTTCGCTAGTCCTTCCTCGCTCCACCAAGCGCATGTCATCGGTTGGCTGATGAGATTCAACTCGTTTCAGGAGGCATAACACTCCAGCGAGTTGTTACTCAAATGCCCCCATGCCAGAGTCGCGAAGTGGTTGGAAGCTGGAATAAAATATCGCGGCTAGGTTGTGGCAGCTTCTTCCTACTTCTCTCTCTCTCTCTTTATTCCCAAAGCACGGAGAACATCATACCCAAAAATAAGATCAGCTAACAAACCATCTCACTCTCTTTTCATTGGAGAAGGTTTTTAGACAAATATAATAGGGAGGGTAATACAGTGAATCCACTCCATTGATTGCAGTTTGTCTACCAGCCTACCGGACCCCCGACGGTGTCTTCTGCCTTAGACATAGGCCATACAGGCTGTCACTTATACATCGTTGCTTGGTTATCGCTAAGAAGACACCCCACCCCAAATTGAAGCGGAACACTCTACCTGAAGGGGGGGGGGGGTAATGCGGCGACCCAGATAGATGGCTGGGTCGGTTGTTATCTGATGTACTCACAAAATATGATATCTAGGTAGGCTAAACCAAAAAACGTACAAAAAACCTAAAACGTACAAAAAACTGCAGCAGTACGAAAGAACTAAAAAAAGCTAGAGAAGTAAAAAGAACTGCAAAATTAAAAAGAACTAAAGAAGTTAAAAAGAATTAGAGAAACTCAAAAGTAGTAAAGAAATACAAAAGAACATAAGAACTACAAAAACAATAGAAGAAGTACGAAAGAACTAAAAAATGTTGAGAAGTAATAAGGAACTAAAGAAGTACAAAAGAACTACATATAGATAGCCAGAAGTACTAAAGATGTAAAAAAGAACTTAAGTACTACAAAAAAAAAATTAAAGAAGAACGAAAGAACTAAGAATTGTAGAGAAGTAATAAAGAACTAAAGAAGAACAAAAAAACTAGAGAAATCCAAAAGTACTAAAGAAGTAAAAAAGAACTAGAAAAAACTAAGGAAGTACGAAAGAACTGAAAAATGTAGAGAAGTAAGGAAAAACTAAAGAAGTACAAAAGAACTAGAGAAATCCAAAACTACTAAAGAAGTAAAAAAGAACTAAAAAAACAAAGGAAGTACGAAAGAACTAAAAACTGTAGAGAAATAAGAACGAACTAAAGAAGAACAAAAGAACTAGAGAAATCCAAAAGTACTAAAGAGGTAAAAAAGAACTACAAAAAAACTAAGGAAGTACGAAAGAACTAAAAAACTGTAGAGAAGTAAGAAAGAACTAAAGAACAACAAAAGAACTAGAGAAATCCAAAAGTACTAAAGAAGTAAAAAAGAACTAGAAAAAACTAAGGAAGTACGAAAGAACTGAAAAATGTAGAGAAGTAACAAAGAAGTACAAAAGAACTAGAGAAACGTAGTAAAAAAAAATACAAAAGAAGTAGGAAAGAAGTAGGAAAGAACCAAAAAATCTAGAGAAATAGGAAGAACTAAAGACAAAAACTAAAGAATTATAGAAGTACTAACAAAGAATTACGTGTAAAAATTATATGTAAACTATTTTAGAGACTGGACTCCACGTACTAGCAAGAGAGAGAGAGAGAGAGGTATTGAGAAGTCCCGCTTCATAGCCAAGGAGACTTTTTTTATGCCGCCCTAATATCTAGTCCTAGGTCTTCCTTGTGACCATGTTCCATCTGGTGTTTGGCCACCTGAAGACAACTAGCAAGATTAAAGACCGACTGGAACAAGACCCTTCACGAGAGCCAAATTCTACCAAGGGCTGTAGTACCCTTTCCAGAGTTTTAAAAAAAAACACGAAATCAAATAAAAATAGAAGATTCACCCCGGTTAACACTTCTTGCCATGTATTTAATCAAGGAGCTGGCAATTGTTAACACACAAAAAAAAGCGACTGGTATGCACGTGTAAAAGCTGTTAATTCTCATCTATTGAATGAGAATCGATGAGCAGCATAACAGCAGCGCTACGAAATGAAAGAACAGGTTCCATGCCAGAAGATATTATGAAACAACCTCTTTACCTAGTTTCGTCTTAAGCTAAAGCTCTCTATAGCTATCAAAAGTATCATGGCCAGTCATTGTGGGTATGGCACCAACCAGCAACGAGAGAAGAATCAAGCCATTCAGCATGCATGCATGCATCATCATCATCCTCCACCAGCGTCTTGTAGTTTTGTTTTCATTTTTTTTTTTGCTGTTGTTATATTAACAATAGGAGTCTTTCATTTGTGTGGAATGGGCAAAAGGGCGCGCGGCGAGATTATAAAGGAAAAAAATCATCAAGGCAACACACCACACACCATCATCATCCATCTAGCATATCGTCGCCTTCGCGTCGTCTTCTTATTGTTAAGTCGCCGGTGGTTATTCGAGATGTTTAGTGGAAGTAGCATGGAATCCATAAAGAGCCCCCACAATAGAGCAGCACAAGATCTAGCAGAATCAGCATCCACTGTGCCAGACCAGCAGCATCATACCTAACATCACACATAGAACCAACAATAATATCGACACACAAAATCCGATTGGGGCCAACCGAATGTGAGGAATCTCTATTGGATTGGATTCGATTGGATTGGATACACTCTCTAGGTGCCATCCGATTTCTCGATATTGCGGGAATTTAGTGGAGCTGATGCGATGTTGCTTGGGCAGAACTGCGCGCTTAAGGCAACATGCTGGGGAATGTACACAGGTAAAATGCCAAAGGGGAATTCGATATAAACGAAGTAAAAGAAGCCCTCACTTGATTTAATTCCGGGGCATGAACTGTTTACCTAGGAGCAACTTCATCTGCCCCGAAATGGTAAGCCAAGTCAAGGGGACACACAACGACCGAAACGAAATATAAGAGAAGAGACGATGCTACCACGCACACACACACACATACACACTTACACAGGTGACTTCTTCATCTCTAATTGAATATTACTTTTACTTTTAATAATCATTTTTGTTTTGCCAACATATATTAAAGATAAGCATGCACACACATTTGTGCAGGAGCCCCCCCGACCAATGGGTCGAGAGTGAGGTAATGGGTAATAGGAGGATAGCGGCAAGCATTTATATTATTGGTGATATTCGTGATTGCTACTCTTGGTCACGACAGGAATTTAACCTTGCGTGACAGACGCTTATAAGTAAAAGAGCACCTTGTGTACATGGCTAAATATACCAATGGTTAACTGGAGAGAATTGTGTAACCACTGTAGTAGTACCCAATATGAAGGAAGATGACATAGTTTGAGCGACGTTCTTGCTTGATTGTTCCTCGTTCGTTTCGTTATATTATTGCAGTTGTATTACTTGTTGGAATCAATTGAAGGGAATTTTTTTGTTTTTTGTTTTCTTTTTTTTTGATATATTATTAAAATTGAATTGGCATAGGTTATGGGTCGTTCTGACACAAGGTCCTGAACCTCTGTTATGTAAAAGACTAGCAGCAGTTAGACCTCTTGCACCGTTCATGGTTCTGTCATTGAGTGCAATATCGGATGGACTAGTTCCTAGAAAGAATTAAACCAACGCCCAATGCCAACAACAGTGGACCTGAACATCTCCTAAACACCACACACCGTCAAGCTTTTCAACCGGGTGATACACGAGTATAACAGATTACCCCCAAGCCCTGCCAAAAGGAAAGGTGGCTTGTCTTAAAGGCGAACCAGTTAACACGAAGGCTAGTTCAATAACGGATACTTTCAATTTGGTAGACTAGCCTAGTAAGCAGCAGCGACATTCTGGTGGGCAGCGGCTTTAGGAAGAAGGAGCGGGGGATAGGAGGAAGGGTAGGAACTTAGATGACCCAATATATGCAATGGGGCGAGCCTAAGGCTGAGCGAAAGATTCAGGCTAGAGAAGCAAAAAAGAACAACAAAATTAAATAGACGGAAAGAAGTTCAAAAGTACAAAAGAAGTACAAAACAATAAAAGAAGTACGAGAGAACTAGAAAATCCAGAGAAGTATAAAAGAACTAAAGAAGTACGAAACAACAGAACTAGAGAAAACTAAAAGAATTAAAGAAGCACAAAAGAACTTAAGATATACAAAAAAAACTAAAGAAGTACGAGAGAACTAGAAAATCCAGAGAAGTAAAAAATAACTAAAGTACGAAACGAAAAGAGAACTAGAGAAAACCAAAAGTACTAAAGAAGTACAAAAGAACTTAAGAATTACAAAAAAACTAAAGAAGTACGAGAGAACTAGAAAATCCAGAGAAGTAAAAAGCACTAAAGAAGTACGAAACGAAAAAAGAGCTAGAGAAAATCAAAAGTACTAAAGAAGTACAAAAGAACTCAAGACATATAAAAAAAACTAAAGTACGAGAGAACTAGAAAATCCAGAGAAGTAAAAAAGCACTAAAGAAGTACGAAAAAAAAACAAAACTAGAGAAAACCAAAAGTACTAAAGAAGTACAAAAGAACTTAAGAAATATAAAAAAACTAAAGAAGTACGAGAGAACTAGAAAATTCAGAGAAGTAAAAAAGAACTAAAGTACGAAAAAAATAACTAGAAAAAACCAAAAGTACTAAAGAACTACAAAACAACTTAAACCTTACAACAACAAAAAACTAAAGAAGTACAAAAGAACTAGATAAAACTAAAACTGCTAAAGAAGTATGAAAGAACTAAAAAACTTTAGAGAAGTAGAAGAGAACTGAAGAACTAAAGAACACAAAAAGTTCTAAAGAACTTAAAAATTACAAATGAAAACTGAACTGAAGAAGTAGTACAAAAGAACTTAAGAAATAAAAAAAGCTAATAAAGAATTACACGTGCAAAAATTATATTATTTTGACTGAGGGATGAAGACTTGAGGCATTCGCCTGGAAGGTCGTGGACTGCAGGTGACCTCATGATTCCTCACATATATGTAGGTATAGGCGAAGACGACAGCTTAGCGTAGCAGGTTGTGAATTCAAGTGCAAAAACTTTCATGTTTTCAATGAAATTTTCAAATTGAATAGAAGAAGTTCAGATCTTCAGGTAAGGATGATTTTTGTCAGTTTTCTTGGACTGCAGGCCCCATCCTGGGGTGGTAGCTCGTAAGTTGATTCAATCGACCTCTTCATACAAAAATTTTGAATTTTGGTATGAAGAGGTCGATTGAAACAACTTCCATGCTATCACCCCTGTTGACAGCCGGTAAGTGCATGATTATACTTGCACTCAAGGCGAGAAACCTTCAGGCCACGGCCTGCCGGCGGCCTGTATTTGAATGGGGGCCATTTATTAGATCAAACCACTAGTCGTTGACATTGGCGTTGACAATTGAATTGAAATTGAACTTGAGCAGTAATAGAATATACCACAAAACTCACTAGAACCAGAACCTAAGATACAAAAAAAAAGGATTAGCAGTCCAAAAATGTACCTTTTTTGGCAAGTTTTTGAAATATTGAAATAAAATTTAATAAAGGCAGTAACATTTCGCTGTGAGGTGTATGAGAGTATAAGAGGGCTCGAGAGCTTCGACAGTGTAACTTCGGACCCTTATGGGTCCGAAAATAAATTCTAGGAAATATGGTTAAACTTCCCAATCAACAAAAAAAAATGAAAAAAAGAACCAAATGCCCTTTTAATGATTTCGCATATACTTCAAAAACTTGGATTAAATAAAAAAAAAAGGAAAAAGAACTCCAAGAGTGGTCCTTGATCGTTGGAGTTTTTTTTATTTCTTTTTTGGGTGGCGGGGCGAGGGGGTTGGGTTGGGTTAATGGTGGGGGTGTGTTATAAAGCACATAGCACAAATTCATATATACATCGACACACGCACAGTGTGAATGTGTAGCGTAAATCTTCATGAGACTGTATCCCTAAGGCAATTTCCCGTTTTATGGCTTGGTCATTATCCCTTCAATTAGTTATGCTTATGGGGATACTCGAATTTTGTTTTGTTTTATTTTTATATATACATACATACATATATGTATATGGGCAATTCTCCGGAACTTTTAACCTGCTTGTCGCTTCAAAATTTTTATGAATTACACTTTTTGTAGGAAGATTAAAAATAAAAGAAGCTATCGATAATGTTAAGAAATCATTAATGAGCAATGAGGTATAAGTACGAAGTCATTTAAAACGATATTTTGCAATGAAATTTGAAAAAATGTTCCGTTACCTGTCACTTTTCGGCCTGTCTTTAGCGCTAATCTGAATGAAAAACTATTTATATTTGTGATAGGAAGCGTTGACACAAATAGTGAAAAGTGAAAAATTGTAGTTTAACTCTTAAGGAAAAATGCAGTTGTGTTCGGTGCAGTGTCAAATCGCTATATTTTCCAAAAAACAACTCTGAAGTTTGTCCCTAGGTTTTGACGTCAAAGTTGTAACCCGCATGGTAAGTCGAAGAACTCCGAATTGTCTCATTTTATCATAAAATTTTTTAAACGCACTTATTGTTCAGACACTAACGAACATGTGCATACATTTTGTGACAACAATAAGTTGAAATTGGTTGATTTTTGGGCAAAACTGGCTAACGGGAACGTAGGTTACATTTAAATGTCAAAGTTGTAACCGCAATTAATTTGCTCATATTACATTAAATTCATCCCCGTAAAATTTCTTATGACGTATTGTAACTAGTTAAATCATATGTAACGTTTTTTTCGCTTAAGTTGTTTCATGAATCTTAAAAAAAAGTAATTTTAGCGAATGTCAAAATTGTAACCATGTCAAATTTGATGTCAAAATTGTAACCATGTCAATATAACCATGTCATAAAAAAATATGCGCATTGAATTTTTTAATGTTCTACATCAGAAAGCATTTATTTATGAAATAAGAAACACAAAAAATATCATGGCACGGTTGTGCTATCAATTTGAAATTTCATTTTTCCAATTAGCTCAGGTTAAAGGTTCTGGAGAATCGCCCATATATATATTTCTTTTTTTTCTGTTCGTGTATCCTGGCCTTATCCATATATACCCTGTAACATTTTTTTTCTGCCCAAATTTGATACCCCCCCGCCACCGGAAGCACCCACTTTACACCGTGGACCCTCCACCGAGAAAGAGCCCCTTTTTAAAGGGGACACCGGGAAAATTGATTGGAATATTTTCTATCCAACACTTCAAAAAAAAAAAATACTCAACTCCGGCTCCGGAAATTGAAAAGAACGGAAAAAATACATCCTAAGCTTTCGGTATGCTTAAATCGTGTGCGAGTGCTAAGCAGATTGGAGGGCGCAGAGGGCTAATGTTATTATCGAAAAAAGGGTGAAAAATAAAAAAAAATGGCATGAAAGTCAAATCCTCCCCTCCCTCCCCCCCCGGGGAGATTGTACCAGCAGCAGCAGCAGTACACTGTCCTATGTGTATGGCTCCATTTTTTTTTGTAACCCGGAGGGTGTGGATTGTGGAGGTTGGTGGAAATAGTACCCAGATGTTTTAAATTTTTGCCCTTTTATTTTTTCAGGAGGTGTATGATCCTTCTCTTCCTTATTTCTCCTCGCTTCTTTTTTTATTATTATTTTTTTTTTTCGTTGGAACCTACTTAGAAATAAAGCGAGATTGAATTACGATGATTGTTGATTAGAATTAGTACGGTTCTCAATCGTTGTCCCTTTTATTTTTTTTTTTATTTTTCTGCTCTGTTTTGTGAAAATTATGCCCGGGAAGGAAAACTAGTTAATGGCACGCAAATGGAAAAAAGGACGAAAAAAAGTTAAGCTTTTATATTAAAGGAATAAAGAGATTTTCAATATTGTGTATTTTACTTTCTTTTCTTTCTTTTATTATTATTATTATTTTTTGTGAACCGATGGAGCCAGGGATTGTGTGTGTGTGTGTAACAAACAAACAAACAGAAAAAAAGGACATGGGAGGGGGTAAAAGGGAAAGTGTTTTATTTGCGTGCGTGCCAAATGAATTGGGTGCATAGCAATAGAAATTCTTAATAAAACTAATATTAAAGAAAATAAACAAATGAAATGTTTATGTTGTCGCAAATAAAATCATTTAGCTTATGTCACACACACATGCACCCAATTTAGCAAAGGGATAGGATTACTTTGTAAGTAGGTATGGGGATACTTAAGCCTGGGAACATTTTTTTTCAAAGCCTTTTTAACTTGATTGAAACTAGACCACAAGCTTGAAACCACTTCAAAGTCACCTGGCAACTCATTCTAGCTGGAGAGAATCTAACCCTCTTCTCCTATTATGAAGACTAATATCCCTCTTTTCTTTAAGGGTCATTCCGAGTGCCGCTATCATCCGCTATACATGCCGCTGTGATTCTATACTGCTCGCAGATGATTGCTACGTCAATTTTTTCGACACTATTTCAGGTTTAACTGCAGGAACCTTATCTTAGTTTCCTTAAAGTGCCTCCTTGTACACTGGGCACCTGTCACTTCCGGTGGAGTGAGCGTCATGTTCATCCTTGTCCTTTTTTTATGTGATAGACTAGAGACTTAGGGAAAGCCCCTTTGTACTGTGAACAATCTATTTTTTCGAATACAATGTCTTCTCTACACGGAATTGTAATGAAATTTTCTATAAAACAGTCTTTTCACGCGAGGGGTAATAAAAAGATAATAAAAGGGTATTAAAAGGGTAATGAAAGGGTAATAAAAGAATATCATAAAATGCAATTAAAAATTAGTATCTTAAAAACACTCAAAGAATTTTTTTCCAATCAGTTTTGAATATGAATCAAGAAATATAAGGGGCCTACATTCTTCATTGGGGGGGGGCTTTTGTAGCCAATTTACTACACATGTCGATACTGCAGCCTGATTTTGCCCGAAAAAGAAAACATTTCGATATGAAACTATTAAATACTTTTGACATCATACCGTGTCCATTTTGTTTTTTTTTTTTAAATAGGGCCTTCATCCGACAGCCAATAATGTCTTTTCTCAAAGGGGATCGAGACGCTATTTGTATGTTGATATTTGCTGATATGCATCATTTCGCAAAATTAATTTCAGTCCTGATGCTTCTTCCTCCAAAACATATTTGTTTATTGGAAGAGAGCTGCTATTAACTGGATTGAAATGAATTTTGAGATGAAAGAAAATTAATAACGATTCCGGCACTAGTAGGTCCACTCTCAATCTGGGGTATTATATATGTATATATTTTGTAGGTGTGTGAGTGTTGAAAAAGATTTTGTATGCATATCCCCTGTAATTATAAGGATGACGATGATGATGATGATGAATTTGAAAGGCTTAAGGACCACCCCTGGTGTGCTTATGGAAAGGGCACAATCCTACTTGATGGGCATGAAGTGACTTTAAAGGTGAAAATGTGTCATGAAAATCAAGATTAATAGCTTTCTACTAAGCTAAATTTCTGCTCTCTCCGCTTCAATCCTAGACTTCATCAATTCCCTGCGTTCTATCCCCGACAACAACAACAACCTCCCGCGCCTACCCCAAACGGCTTTCTTCATGTATACCCATAAAGCATTTTGTAATTTAGAAAGTACCAATGTGATTTGAAAATAGCATGAAGATATTTTGTTTTGAAAACAAATCCGCTTCATGTTTTAGTTATAGCAGAGTTTACTTTATCACCTCTCGTATTCATTTTGCTACTACTACTACTACCACCCACCCCAAGCCTCGCCAACCCAAAAAAACAAAGACTCCTACTACCAAGCACCGGCAAATCTTTAGTTTACTTCAATGACGATCTCTCTCTCGCTCCCTTTCTCTCTCATCCATTATAGAAAGTAGTTAAAGGAATTTCAATTAGGACAATATAAATTAAGGATAAGTTAAAGGGAATTTTGTTCCTTTATTTTATAAAACAAAAAGCAAAAAGGGTTTAGTTTAAAACATAGGGTTTGGTTACATGGACCCGGTTTATAAAAGAGGTTTTCACAAAAAATCTCCCCCTTGGTACAAATAGAGAAAATTTAAGTTTTAAACATGAATGGAAATATATTTATATGTATGGTTGTATGGAAAATACTCTGATTAGTATTATACGATTAGTTTATTAAGAAAAAGGGTGTGTATATTGTTGATGGCGTAGTTAATACATTAAAATATATGGAGCAGGAACTTGTTTTCAATAATGTATTACAGCAAAATTTAATGACAAAAAAAATATATTCATACAGAGCAAATTTTTACATGTGTGGAATGGTGTGTTCTACATGTGTGGGACGTAAATTAAAACACTGGAACATAGTGATATTTTGTTTGTTTGATCTTATATAAAATCAAACTTTATTTTACATTCAAAAAAACATCAAAGCGTGTTGTGGAATGTGTGTGGAACGTAAATAAAAGCGTTATTTTTGGATTTATTTTATATAGAATTAATTTCAACGTCAGAGCGAATTTTTGCATGTGTGGAATGGTGTGTTTTACATGTTGTGGAATGTGTGTGGAACGTAAATTAAAAGACGCAGGAACAAAGTGATATTTGTTTGTTTTATTTTATATAAAATCGGACATTATTATACATAAAAAAGCGTAAAAGAATGTTGTGGAATTTGTGTGGAACGTAAATAAAAGCTTTATTTTTTTTGTTTTATTTTTATATAGAATTAAAGTTTTTTTATAGACATATAGAAAACGTCAGAGCGATTTTTTACCTGGAATGTGTGTGGAACGTAAATTATATCATTTGAACATCACACGACAATTGTTTTTATTTTATATTAATGTTGCTGTGCTATACTTTTTTTAAATCAGTGTGGAATGGGTGTGGATCGTATTTGGAACATGTGTGGAACGATTTTTTTTGTTTTATTTTATATAAAATTAAAATTTATTATAAAAAAAACCATAGAGCGAGTTTTTACACTAAAAAAAAGTGGTATTGGTTTTATATGTCAATTACTGCTTTAACTAGCTTTGAGCTGGTTTGTTCAAAAGTAGTTAAAGTAATTAAAGCAGTTATCCACGATTCCTGCATCACACAGGAACTCATCAATGCACCTCAGGTCCCTGAAAGAAGAGCAGATAGCAAACATACACCTAGGCACAAACGCCGAATATTAGCCAACTCGAAATAGACGAGTGTTGTTCGTGCAGCGTGTATAGGGTGGGTGGGGTACGCACACGCCCCCCCCCCCACATACAAGGGTAATAAAATCATTATAAAAAATTAGAAAGAGATTCTTATTGCTCTTGACCTTGATTAAAAACCAACCTTCATCCCACATCGACTCAATTCATGGTACATGTATACATTTTGCATCTTCTTCATCACTTTTAATTTAATAAAACAATTTTTTTGTTTTGTTTGTTGCTTTAATTTAAGGGTATACGACCTTCACGCAAAGTGTGTGTAGTATTCAGAAAATATCTGTGGAAAAAAATAAATAAAAAAACATTTGTGATGTCAGAAGCACCCGCCGCGCAGCGCACACATGCAAAAAGAAAATTTTAAAAGGCATTTTTTGTGTGTGTATGACAGATATAGAAAGGGACAGGGATATTAGGGAAAAATATACACAAACAAGGGGATGGGAGTTTGGTGTAGAAGATGGTTGTTGTTTTTTTTTTCTTTTAAAAAATGATGAAGGGCACCACACACCCACGGGCGCAAAACCATGGAATAGCGGGAAGCTCGGTGGAGGAAGGAAAGTTAAATCAGCGAGAAGTTCGTTGGAGGGGAGAGATAGAGGGGTAGAAGAAAGCAGGTTCATAAATTTTTCTCTGTTTATAACCTTTCAAAGTCTCTGCTATACCCTCATTTATTCCACAATTCATTCGATGATTTATGTGAGCTCCTTTAAACCAGCTAAAGGTGGTGAAGCAGCTTGTCAGCAAGATGAGCGCAAAGTTATAGGCTATGGCAAATGAGTATCACATCCCTTACCTCCTCTGAACCAAGACCCATCATCTCTCTACCATATCTCCATTATCAATGAAAAAAAGGAAATAAGAATGGTTTTTTCCACCCCACAGATCGCAATCGCCCTATACTTTCTATATATTGTTTTTTTATTTTTTTTATAGGGAATTTTTATTGTGGAAAATCAAAAAAGAAAAGAAATTCAAATAAATAAATAAATTGAAAATGACCAACTTTTGTGAAATGTTGAGTTGGAGGGTTGAATGGTAAATTATGATGATAACTAGATTTTTCATTTCCTTGAAATTATTTTTGTGTGAGATTTAAATTCTTTACTTTTTTTGTGAATATTGACATATCGTTTGATCGCCATCGATTCTCAGAACGATTACGATCAATTGTAGCGATGGCAAACCCCGGGGGCCAACAACAAGTTGCCTTTTAATCGGAACGCATCGATACCTATCCGCTCTGTAATAGCCGAATGAACTAGAGCAACTAAATATGTATCTATGTACTCGATTATGTGGAATTCCTAGAACAACGGATTGCTGGAGGTTTTTCGATCTCTGCATATTAGTGGTAAACCAATTAGGCCAATCGAAAATTCCATAAATGGTCATGAAGTTAATCGCTGAGTTTGATATATTTTTGACACAACACATGGCTGCAGCATGCACTTTTGATTAGTACCAGGAAACAATCATTCACGGTAATTGATAAAACTTTACTGCAGGCAAAACTTTACGATTTCTCGGAGCAAGCGGAAATAGCTACAAAATATTAAATGACAAAACTGAATTGAAACCCATCAATCCATGAAAAATTTGAATAAGCCGGACGAATTCTACCGCAAGGCTTGTGATTCCATGCATGGGTACAGATGGGTAAATTACAGTCATTCTCGATTGAGACCGCTGTAACACAAATTCAATGAACCCCTATAAACGATATTATGAAGAAAAAACAAGATGGCGGAGTTGTGATGAAATTTCTTACTAAACATACTTTTTACGAGAGGGGTAATAAAAGAGTGATTAAAAGAGATTAACATGGTAATGGAAGGGTAATAAAGGGGTAATAAAAGAGTAGTTATTACCCCTTATAATAAGGTAATGAAAAAATAATAAAGGGTAATAAAAATGTAATATACGGGTAATAAAAGGTCCCATATAGATAACCCACAGCCCCACCACAGTTACCTGCGTCCGCACAATGCATATATAAATCAGCTTAGTCTGTTAAAGTTGGCCAAAGCTGTAACTATACTGAAAAAATGTTTATATATTTAGTCAGAGAGAATAACCTGAATCTATATACACGCCGGGTTTTGGTTTCCAATACTAGACACAATCTAAAGTTCTGAGATTGGTATAGAAGGCATAAAGTACTCATCGCCTTTTCTGACACTTCTTCTGTGATCCGTTAGCTGCCGGCTGAGCGGGACGTCCCGGTAAAGGATACGCTGGGTCTCAAACTCTATTCACGATTCGTTTTCATTCACGCCGGTTTTGGCGACATCTCGAGCCTCGGTGACTGATAATCATTGATTCTGATAATGATAGAGCCTTGTTGAAACACGCAATAACTACCTATAAAGAAAAAAAGAGATAATTGTAATAGTAGATCCTGATTGCAACAAAAGCTGATTTGATAAAAGGTGATCAAAGGAGAATGCAAATTTTGGTACCCACCTCCAATAGCTATGTGTAATATGTCGTTGGATAGGTATTTTTGAGCTGAATATAAGTTACTATGGCGCCTAGTTCAAAATCTTTGTTCGTTTTACGGTCAGAACTGTACAAAGATAGGGTTTTACATATCACCCTGTATTTTTGTAACCCTATAACCTGTTCCCATTACCTATCCAACGTAAAACAGAATCGATTTCTTTAAAACCCATGCAACCACACTAAATCCACATAAAAACAAAGTTTTGCTCTGAAGTAGAGATATCGCCAAGGGCATGTGGATGCATTCGATGGATATTTTTTTTTGTTTTTTTTTGTGGAATTTGTCTACACCTCATTTCGTTTATCGGGCTAGAACTTTCGTTAAACATCCAGTAATTCAAACACACTAACAATTTGCTTGTATCTCACATTACTGGGCTCATTCACGCGAGACTAGAGAGTTAAAATGTTCCTTCTTAAGCTAGATCCGAATTCAAAGTCTTAGACCTTATCACAGTTAATTATTTTCTTTTATTACCCTTTTATTACCTCTGGTGTGATATTAAAAGAAATTCTTGATACTGGACTTATTTTTAAATTAAAAATTCATATCTTCGTGCCTGATATGTGGATTTATATGATTTTTTTTATTACCCCTTTATTACCTCTAGAAGTAGAATCTTCTTAGAACAAAGGAATCAACATGAATATTTAATCAAAAATAGGCTAGTTATTTTATTAAGAGATTTATATTGAACGACAGAGGTAATAAAAGGGTAATAAAAAAAAATTAACCGCACTCATTTATACTCTATCAAGCACAATTCTAAATGCGCGCGTTAATTTCTCTACATGAGTTTCATGTGGTATGAAACTAGCTAATTGTGAGTGTGTAGGGGTGGGGTGCGCAGTCGCACGTAAGGCAGCCCTACACCTATTCTTACCTAATCTAATCACAATTGCAGAACTGTTTTTTTTGGAAAAATGTCGTAATGCCTAAAAACCCCATCGTTTCGACAAAAAGAGCCATTAATGGGGAATGAGTAATAAAATGATATTTTTTTATTAGGTGATTGGGGAGCATTAAGCGAAATAAGTCAGAGGCCACTTTGTGCTGTATAAATGGATTAAGTTCTTTTACTGACGATAGGCTACGTATACAGAAAAAAAATACATTAATTTCGTATAAAATCCCTTAGTCTTGTATTCGTCGTATATACACACACACCGAGTTTTTTGATTCCTCGCTTCTCCACCCCCTACACACCAACCCCTTTTTATTTCGCGCTCTCTCTGTAAATATGCAAATTTTATTATTTTTTTTCTTCTTTTTTTCAATGAAATTTTTAAAAATAGCTGCAAAAGATTTTTCTATATTTATGCGAATATACATACATAAATATAAATATCCATATAAAAAGAAGAAGGGGTCGACAGGGGTGCCATTCTGAACGAATGAATGGAATGCGAATGAAAATGAATGAATTGGAAGAGACGTCGTCGACAAGATGTGGTGTGGTGGATTTCCTTCCTCATCCCCATCCTTCCACACCTTTTTTTTCGTCAATTATTCCTGAAAGGTTTTTCCATTCGATTTCAATTGGAGGCAAGCAGAACAAAAATCTAATAAAAAATTTTCACACCAGGTTAATCTTAGAGCTGCTTATCTGGGGTAAAAAAAAAGGAAGAAGGAACGCGAAACGAATGCCTTCTCTCGAGATTTTTACTTCACGACGCGCGCTGCGAAATTTTCAAATTCAATTTAATTTGGTTTTCTTTTTCTGCTTTGGCGTTTTTTTTCTCCTTTTTTTGATATTGCGTGCAGAATTTATGATATGACTGAATGAAATCGCTGCCATCAATACCTGCAAATTATATTCCGAAAAAAGTCAAAATCACCAAAGAAGAAAAAAAAATTGTGGCGTGTGCGTAGAATATTATTTATCAGTATTTTTGATGATTATGAATAATTGTGAATATTAACCGCTTTTGCGATTTTATTTCTAGGAGAATGAATTCCGGCCGGAAGGAGGGAGTGGTGCGAGGGTGGGGTGGGAAGGGGGCGAATGGTATATGACTTGTACCTTAAGTAAATTAACACCTCATTACTATCGATTGAGATCTTTTTGAATATGATGAATATAATATTTAAATTATTGTGTAGATATTTAATGCATGCAAAAATATTATTTCTACCTACAAATATCTATATATCTTTTATTACCCTTTTATGACCCCCATGAACAAAATCAAAGTGGCATGTTTGTAATAAATTTTATTAAGTTTTCGCAGTTTTTTTTTTAAGTTTTATATTTTAATTAAATCGTCCGAGAGCCCCTTAAAAGTGTCTATTCAATAATACCGTTCTGTGATATTTCGTTATACATATTACCGTTTTACAACTTGTAGTAAGTTTATTTATTTATTATATTTTTAAAGAAAAATATATATATTTTAATCGAATCGTTCAAGGAGGCTATTTTTTTAATGATATTAAACACTTAAAAGTATCTATCCAATTAGTTTCAAGATATTTGGTTTTATTACCCTTTTATTACCCCCTGATAAAAAGCATTAATTGTGAATGGTTAACTGGGAATATTAACTACGATTTGCGATTTTATTTTTTGGAGAATGTATTCGCGGGCGTGTCGCGAAGCGGGGAAGGGGGTATATGATATATTGGTATATGATTTGCACCTTAAGAAAAATTACCACCACAATGGTGGTATGATATGAAGAAAAAATGTTTATTTCAAATTTATTATAGACATGGTTTAGTTCAAATCATTCTTCTTTAAC
Source organism: Thereva unica (assembly GCA_949987705.1). NCBI lineage: Eukaryota > Metazoa > Arthropoda > Insecta > Diptera > Therevidae > Thereva > Thereva unica. The sequence goes on from OX465286.1 coordinate 6,078,583, forward strand.
GGCTTTACAACCGGTGTCCGGTTTTGGCCTCTCGCAACTATTCTCTCTTCACCGGTCCCGATTCTGCACGGATGTCATCCATTTAGTTGAAATCATTTAGCCAATCCTAAACTGCCTTCAACCTACTTTGATGTTTTTCAGATTTGTTTGCTGTCTAGACATAATGTGATCTTAAAGTGTTACTTAAATAGTTGTCATAAGACAGCAGAAAACAATATCAACATCACGGCAATGCTCACTACATCTCATATGGAAATATTATCTAACTTCTAAGAAAACATTTTATAACCTTCGGCTTTTGTCTCTCTGTCTTCTCACAAACCAAAAAAAAGCCGGCTAATTGAGCATCATCAATAGCCAAAATAACAACACACTCAGTAGAAGATGTCCAGCATGATATACTCTCAGACATAGTGTAGGTCGAGGAATCAATGCCGGAACAAGAAAGAAATATACACCAATATCCGAATATACAATATCCTGTTCCATTATTATATTCTACAAGCATCCCAACTCCCATCATCTACTCCTCCCCCCGCTCCTCTACGCTGCGATCAGATTTCGAGAATAGAAGGGATGCAGCAGAATAGGCGTTTCTATTGATTAAACAATGGTATGGTACGAGATGAAAGAAGAAACAAGACGAGAGTGGGTTGATAATAAATATAATTTCCATGGCATAAGGATATCGCAATAAAATATGGCATATGGCATTGGAATGGGACGAAGTACTTATGGAGGGGTAGAGGGGGGGGGATTGGGAGTCTCCTGCCACCCCAAAAAATCAAGTTTCTTAGAAGGAGAGAAAAAGGATACGGCTAGCGACAGTATAAATCTATGCTGGATTTTGTCTGGCAAATCCTCTTAAATGTTTAAGTCTGTAAATATCGTCTGTAAGACATGTAAAAGGAGCTCCGGCATCTTGAAGAAGAATATGGAAATTTTTTTTTTTTGGTTTTGTGTTCTTTCGTTTTGTTATTGTTTGATATGTAGAAAGAATCTACAATGAGTGTGTGTGTGTTTGTGTGCGTATAAAACAAATGTTAAGGAACATCTAGTACAAAGCAGCAGTAACAACGAATAATCCTTTTTACGGTTCTATCGATTCACATCCCCCCTTGAGTTACTCTCATACTCATAATATACTAACAACATCACCCTAAAGCCCCCTGGGTTCTATATGTTTGTGTGTGTGCAACTTTTGACTCCAAAGGAATTCTCGTTTCGTTTTCACATTGAAATGATGCGCGATTTTACATAGGAGATCGAACAAAATAGAAAAATCGCTTTTGTACCCACATTTTAAGGAGGCTACTCTATGACAGAATCTAGACGAAGGATTATAAGTTCCAGTTTATAACAAAAAAAAAACGTTGCGAGTTTGCTGTCTGGGTTAGCGTGTGGTATGGGTTAAGACATGTCGTTTTTTTAGCTATCTTGACTTAACTAGATTATAGGTCAGCTCTTTGTCAATAGTTGATAAAAAGATTTAAATGTTGATCAAAGGTAGCTTTGATAAAGGGGCGGGGGTGGAGGAGGGCGTTTGTTTTCTTTATCTCATGAGATTTGCGACTTTTATAACGAAGAGATAAGTAATTTAGCTGCAGCGGTTCTAACTTGGAGTAACCTGTTCTAGATTGGAGTAACAATTTCAATGTACTGATTGGCAGTACCCCTGGTCATGTATCTTTCTTGAATAAGATTTTTATATTACCCTTTATTACCTCTGATATGGTAATATAAAATAAATCTCTTAATGGAAGGATTGACTTATTTTTAATTAAAAACCCGTATCCGTGATATTTGGATTTATATAATTCTTTTTTTTATTACCTTTATATTACCCCTCGTGGTACTAAAAAATCTCGATACAAGAACTACCTTACTTTTAATTAAAAATTTCGTATCTTCGTGCCTATGATATATGGACTTATATGTATCTTTTTTTTATTACGTTTTTATTACCCTTTTTATTACCACTGGTGGTAATGAAAAATCTCTTGATACAATAACTGACTTAGTTTTTGGTTAAAAATTCGTCTCTGTTGTCTGAGGTGGTTAAAATTATGGCAACAACAAAAATGACTTTGGACTTTTTTAAGATGCAGCATCCAATATGTTACGTTTCAGACATATGCGCTAAGAGCTAAAAACAGGTGCATCAATATATCACCCTAATTTATCAAATCGAATACAGTAAGAAAAAATTAATGTTTGTGTTTTTTTAATTAACACTACAGCAACAACAAAACCAAAAACCAGGTTGCCTTTTGTGTGCCCTTTCTTTTTTGTACGTTTTTTCTGTTCTTAAAACGGAAAACGATCAAATTTCACATCACCTGCTGACAACAATGACAACGGTTACCTTTCAGGTGGACATATATAAATTGTTTTTGGGATCGTATGTGTGTTTGTGCGGTGTTATTTTTGTTATCGATGGTGGTGTTTTTTTTTTGTTATATTGTCCAGCACCCTCTGATATTAATACAACCAGCAGCCATATGGTGTGAACAGCACACAGTGCACTATTCCGGAAAGACCGTGTAACAGTTCACTGAGCTTTCTTTCTATCATTTTTTTCTCCCATTTGAGCTTGTTTCTCATATATATAGGTATATATATATATAATATAGCATATATTTCTACATCTATATGCCTTTCACATCCCCCCGTAAATGTGCTTCAATGATTCCGACTCAGGGAGGTGTACTACGAGGCCTACGACGAAACACTGTGCTTAGGGGCTGTGATTCTTTCTTATCGTTTCGCGTTGTCGGGGTTTTGTCAAAAATAAAATAAAATAAAAGGAAAAAAATACAGAGGCCGAAAATGTTTACACAATTTTAAATGTTGAAACATTTTATTATTATTATTATTTTTTTCTTATTTTTTCTTGGAACAAGAAGAAAAAAAGTAAATCAAGGAATCACAAAAAAAAATACACGACACGAATTAAATTGTGGTGTGGAAGTAAAACGTCTGAAAATCGTAGCCATGTTAAAATGTGACGACAATGTTCACGCTGGGGGGAGAGGGAATAATGCTGCGGTAGGGATGGTCTTGTTACAGGAACCAGGTGCCTAATTGGGCACATCAAATCAAATCATTTCCAGTCAGGTAAATCCTGGATTTTTTCTTAATATATATAAAATAAATTTTCCGCTTCCCGTTTTAGGTTTTGGTGTTGAATGTTTTTTTGGTGTTGGTGATAATGTTAGTATCAAGAATTTGGAATGGGTTTGATTTTGGTGGGGGTAGAGGGGAGCTGTATTTGTATCGGTAATATTAAAGTATTATACTACTACCCATGCACTTGAAGAAAATGACATCCTTAATCGCCAAGCTATAAACCAACCAGCCAATGGACCAAAAAATAAAGAAAACTACATACACACACACATACACACCGGAAGAGAAAGAAGTCTCCAGGTAGATAGAGATCGAGAGAGAGAAAAAATAAATACACTCCACAAATCCACCTTTTTCTAATTTATAAGCTAGGACCACTTCACCACCTGGTTTGGCTATAACACCCCCCCCCCCCGTTCTATTTACAGTAAGACGGCATCCCCCCACCCCGTTTGCTAATTGTAACTCGAGATAAAATTTCACAGTAATAGGATGTTGAAATACAGCATTTTATGACTAGTCCAAGAAGCAATGATACCATTAAAATTTTTAATGTAACAACCTGGCCTACTCTTTTGAAGGGGCGGGAGGGGCTGCAGGATGATGTTCGCACACAGGGTGGTTTAGAAAAGGCTTAAAGGGTCTTAGAAAGCTCCTTCTTCTTTATTCCTTTTTTTTCTTCTTTTTGTAATATACTTTTGGTTTTTGTGTGTTGCGCTGCTGCTGTGTAGTACTCTTCTATTTTATTTTATAATATTTTGTTTTTGTGCGGCTTGTGATTAAAATATTTTGTGGTAGGCTGTTGTGGTTAAAAAAAAACAAAAAAAAAAACGTTCTGGACCAATGACTCCTAGTCCTTTGTTTAGCATTGTTGGTTAGGTAAAATTATTCATAATAATGTTTCACTAAAGCATAGCGCACGTGTCATCAAAATTTTATTAAATTTCTTAAAGGGGTAAATGGAATTTGTTTTTGTATTTTTTTTTAAATTTTAAATATATCAGCGGAAAATATAATGCAATTTTGTACAAAATATGTTTTGTTTAATAGCAGGTAATAAAGGGGTAATAAATGGGTAATAAAACAAAAAATAATTAAAAAGGGTATTGTGAATAGTGGCAATCTTCGATATCATCAAAATATATTAATTTTTCTTGGAAAATGTAATAAAATTTTATACAAAATATGTTTATTACTAGGGGGTAATAAAAGGGTAATAAAACAAAAGAATCTAAGAGATTGAGTTTGTATTTGTTTTTTCTTAAGAAATGTTAATACAATTCATGCTTATTACCAGGGGAGGGGGTAATAACACCGTAATATAACGAAATATCATACAGCGGTATTGGATAGACACTTTTAATGGGTTAAGATCATGATTGATATTTATTTAAAAAAAACAGCAAAGTCGGACTACTCGATTAAAATGTAAATTTTTCTTAAAAAATTCGGAAAAAAAGCCTCTTTCCCACGAGGGTAATAAAAAGTAATAAAATTTCCCACGGGGGTAATAAAAATTAATAAAATCAAAAATCTTAAAACAGCTCATTTGAACGAATTAATCAAAATATATATTAATTTGTCTTCGAAAATTTTAAATAAAACGTCTTGCAAAACATGTCATTTTACAGGGGTGTAATATAAGGGTAATAAAATACCTAAAATTTTAAAACAGCCGGCTTGAACGATTTAATCAAAACATATTAATTTGTCTTGGAAAAATTAATAAAACCTCATGAAAAGTATGCCATTTTTCTCCATGGGGATAATAAAAGGGTAATAAAACAAAAAATATTATAACAGCCTGCCTGAACGATTTAATCAAAATATATTAATTTGTCTATGTAGAAAATTTAATAAAACTTCTTGCAAAACATGCCTTTTTCCATGGGGGTAATAAAAAGGTAATAAATCTAAACATGATAAAATAACATTTAGCATAGGATGGGTTTAGTCCATGTTTAATTTTTTTTATATATAATTATCGAACTCTGTTAGGGCTGACTGAAAATGTGATCAATTTACTTTCATTTTAAATATACCTACACATACAACTCGCATATATATGTACACTACAAATTTTTGCGCTTTGAGAATTATATAATATTTTACTAGAAAAACAAAAAAAAACAAAAACGATTACCATATTTTTATCATATATACATATATATTAAAGTTAATATTATTTCTCCTATTTCTTACAGACAGCGTTTACATCCGCTTCATATCATCTCTATATAGCCCTTGGAGGTCGAGCATATTTTGGTAAAATAATTATAAATTTACCATCAACATGGCCCGATAATTGTGTACCAGATAATCATACAATTCATCGTTCATCTGGTGAAACAAGTGATTTCACAATAACATTACCAAATCGTTTATTCGGTGATCGTCCATGGGCAAAACAATCTGGTGGATGTTATAAGCCTGGTATGCAAGTATATATTGGTTATCGTGGATTAAAAACATCAAATATTGGTAAAGATTTAGTACGTGAATTTGCCAAATATCGTTATGGTATATTCGATGAGCTTGGATATAAGGCAGATAATGTATATCCGATATGCCATTTTACTGAATCTCAACATTTAACTGGATGTAGCGATGGGAAAACTAAGGAAGCTGGGTAAGTTTTTTTTTCAGTGTTTACTTTATTTTTTGCTGTAGTATTTTAAAATTATGCGAGATTGTTTAGTTAGAATGTGCTCCGTTTGTCTGTCCGATTAAAACTTCGTGCCTGATATGTTTCTTTTTTTTATTACCTTTTAATTACCTCGGGTGGTAATAGAAAATCTTTTGATACAAGGACTGATTTATTTTAAATTAGAGAATTCATATCTTCTAGCGTGATATGTGGATTTAAATGACTCTTTTTTATAACCTTTTTATTACCTCTAGTGGTAATAAAAAAATTTGATAGAAGAACTGACTTGTTTTTAATTAAAAATTCATATCTTCGTGCCCGATATGTGAATTTTCATGATCCTATTTTTATTACCTTTTAATTACCTCTGGTGGTAATAAAAAATCTGTTGATACAAGAATTGACTTGTTATTAATTAAAAATTCGTATCTTCCTTCCTGATATATGGATTTAAATGATTCTTTTTTATTACCCTTTTATTACCTCTTACCAAGTACCTCTTATTACCTTTATTTAAAATGTAAGTAAATAAATTTTGTTTTTTTTTTCTAATTTAATTACAGATTATGCGCCAAAGGCAGCCCATATTTTGATATAACCAAACATCTTGATAAACGATCACGTGCTAGCATTATGTTTGCCCCGCAAGCTGAACATGTAACAATGTTCTGTGATAGCACAAATCATGATCGTTGGGCACCAACAAAACATAATCTATTATGTGGACGTCGCAGCACTCTAGATGTTATATTAGAGCATGATGATTTTCGGCATAAAAACCTAATGTCATATGATACAACAGCTGATATTATCATAAATACAATACCAATATTTGAATATCGTCGACGATATTTAACACGTTACGCTGTAGTAATTGATGATACACAAGATTCATTATTACGTGAATCATGGAGTTTTTTGCGTAGCGCAATAAGAAAATGGGTATTGTATGATCTATTGCCAAATACAGAAGTTGGTGTTGTATTGGCTAACGATACTAGAACATCGAAAATTTTTGATATAACACCATTGAATATACAGAAAAATCGTGATTTGGTAGCATCGTTTATACCGTATACACCAAGCGATTCACGGCAGTTAGCGTGTATTAGCTGTGCGATTATAGCTGGTATTGATCTATTAATTGAGCGTCGACGTGTAAATGGTACAGCATCGGATATTGTGCTGATAATAGCGCCTGGAATGGATTATGGCGTTAATTATGAGGAATTAATAAATGTTGCTAATAAAGAGAATGTACGTATGGTAACAATTAACTATCCAGGCGTTATACGACGTCAATCTTTAGATGTTTTAGCGAAAAATACACGTGGACTTAGCTTCACTATTAACGAAAAAAAGTATAATAGTGAAAAGAGCTTTCTCAACACATATTTCGAGCTAAATATGATTCTATTCCATATTAGTGGATCATTTTATGAGGGACCAAAAAGTGATTTCCCAATTGAAATACATCGAAAGGAATTGGTCGATATTATAAATGATGGAAATTCAACGCGACGCATTAGCCGTGTAATAAATGGCGGCTTTTATATGGATGATAGTGTCCGTCTACCATCAGGATTCTATATTTACACACATAACGTTGAACAGCCGCTAATACAAAATGTTAAGCTGATTAGTCCAAATGGTGTACAGTATGGTACACGCAGTGATCAGAGGATGCCTGTGAAGCAGCTAACATTAATAGCTATTATTAATATAACTGGTTCATGGACATATATGATAGATAGGATAAATGGTAACCCGCAGCCGCATTTTGTACAAGTATTTGCTACACCAACTGGTGAGGAGGCAAATGTTATACGTGCCAATGCATGGTATGATATACCAAAGGGTGGTGGTCCGAAAATATTCTACTGTGAGCTATTGCGTGGCGATTATCCAGTACATGCTGCATCAGTACAGGTTATCGTCACGAGAATTGATATACAAACATGCAATTACACAACAAACTGTCAGGAAAAATTTTATCTACTCGATACTGGTTCTGGTGACCCGGATATAACAAAAGGTGATGGCATTTACAGTCGTTATTTTAGTGCAAAAAATCTCGGACCTGGTATTTATAAGTTTGAGGTATACGTAAATGATAATGGTAATACAGCACATTCCCTGCAAGATAATTCGCAAATCTTAAACTTACCATGCTGTGGCAGTACGTTCGAAAATGAACAGACCCGACAAACAGCACCGTTCCAGAGATTTTTACCACCAATAACAATTGTAATAACCGAAGAGGATATATTGGATGAGTTACGTTTAGATGCAGGACGTATTGGTGATCTAACATCTGAATATATTGCCCCCGGACGTATACGCCTGAGATGGACATCACCCGATATGGGTGGATATAGCGTAACAAAATATGAATTGAAATACGCATTCCATATACAAGATATAATTGAAAATTTCGATGTTAATTCAATTCCATGGGAGCATGATATACCCAGACCATTATCAATTGGGGATGTAACAACATTCATGCTCGATGTTATAAGCTATGAGCCAGATTTAGTTGGTAAACCAATATTTTTCGGTTTACGTCCATATACAAAAATTTCAACTAACGATGACATATTTCCTGGACCCGTTTCAAATCCAGTTCGAGCCTATGTACCAAATTCCTCATTGACAACTCAATCACCAAAAGAGGAATCACCAAATCCATTTTTGGGTATATTACTGGATGACGATTCAGATGACAATGGTAACAAAACAAATGGTACAGCATTAAATGATGGCGATTCAATAATTAAATCACAATACGCAATCCCGATAATAGCTGGCTTAGTATGCGCCTTATGCGTCATATTAATGTATTGCATATTTTGTGTGATTAAACGACAAAAGAATCGCCATCATGCAGAGGCTGCTGCTGCAGCTGCTGCAGCAGCTGCAGCTTCTGCAGCACAAAATAATAACGATGATAATAATACAACTGGTATTTCTGAACCAGATCATGATCATAAAAGTGATACTAACTCAAATTGTGATGAGAATCAACAACAGCAACAACAACAACACCACCATCAACAACAACAGCAACAACAATATCCAACATCATCATCACAGCGTAATAGTGTACAATCTAGTCCAGTTCATGATCAAATAAATAATTATACAATTGCACAAAACTATTCAACAATTGAAGATCATCATACACTTGGTATACCAGTATTAACAAATGATAATGATGATGATATAAAAATACCAACACCAATACCAAATCGTTTCGATATTATCCATCAACAACATAAGGATTATCATCATCATCAAGATATGCTGCCGCAGCAACAGCAACAACAATTAGATCATATCCATCATCAGCATCATCGTAATCAATTTGATTGTAGCGGTAATGTAGCAGTTATATCAACATATGATGATTTAAGTCCATTCGAATCATGGACAGCATCAAAATTACTAACAGATACAAATAGCTATAATAACTCAAATATTATAATTGAAAAGATAAATGATCATAATAATACTAATACACCAACAACAGCTGATCATTATCGTAAAACACAAATGTTACCAGATCAAATAAGTGTTAGCGGTATTAGCTGTGGCTTACACCATAGCGATAGAACATCAATCAGTGATAGAAGTGGTATAGCTCCACCAGTACCGCCATTACCAACAAATACAATACAACACCAACAACAAGGTTATACTAATCAGCTTCATATGAATGTTGTTAATCCACATATACATATGCAACAACAACAACAACAATCCATAAATAATAGTCAATTATATGGTATTAATACATTACCAGCAAATTTGCATCATCATCATCAACAACATCAACAACAGCAACAGCCGCCGCCGCCACTGCGTTCAACTAGCCCACATCAGCAGCAACAGCAACCACCAACATATAGCACAATAAGTAGAACAAATCCACATTTAATTGGTCATAATCCATTTATACAGGGTGCAGTTAATACTGTCAGCACAAGCGATCGAAGGAGACGTAATGTAACAATGGTGTGAAATTTTCCTATATATGTTATATATGAGAATTTTCAAGAAGTAATTATACCACCGCCACCTCAATTCTGAGATTAAGAGATTTTTTCCCCTGTTCATCTTACCTAGAAAACATAACCGCCATCACCCAGCCCGCTGGTCCATTACCCATTACCTTCACCATTTATACTATATGATTCATTTTTAGGTTTTATTACCTTCGGTGGTAATTAAAAAAATCGCTCTCTGGTATAGTATATTATCCCCGTTTCTTCCATATACACTATCCCCTAATCGCTATTCTGAGATTTAGAGATTATTTCCTTTCTTCCTCAGACTCAAACATCGCCCCATCTCTCGGCCTACACCACCACTGCTACCATCTATAAAAAAAATTCTGTTTTATTACCCTTTGCGGTGATAATAAAAAAATCTTGATTTATATTAAGAGATGTTTCCCCTTCCTTCCTTATACATTTCTCCCCATCTTTCTGAACTTTTATATATACCCCTGCTTTTCCCTTACTCGGCCCCATCATCACTACCATCTAAAAGATTCTTTTCTCATTTTATTACCCCCTTTTATTATCTCTTATGATAATATAAAAATTTCTCCATTTGTTTTAAAAGATACTTCCCCTTCGCTCCTTATACATCCACTCTTTCCCCCTAACCATGATTCTGATTTTATTTTATTACCCTTTTATTACCTCTGGTGTGGTAAACAAAATCTCTATAGTCTTATATTAAGAAATATTTCCCCTTTCTTTCTCACACATTACTCTTACCACCATCTATATGATTTTTTTTCTTTTATTACCCCTTTATTACCTCTGGTGGTAATAAAAATTCTCGATTTATATTAAAAGATATTTCCCCTTGCTTCCTTATACACCCACTCACCCCCCCCCTCCGCCGTCCCGTCCCCAGACCTCAGCATCACCACTCCCCTCTACATATGTGATTCTTTTTATTTTATTACCCATTTATTACCTATGATGGTAATCAACAATCTCTCTGGATTTATATTAAGAGATATATCCCCTTCCGTACCCATCGCCATCACCATCATCATCACCTAAAGCATAATTATTTTTGTTTTATTACCATTTTATTACCTTAGTACTGGTAATAAAAAAGTCTCTCTGGATTTTAATTTTAAATAATTCATTCCTATGCCCATTTCTTCGATCCATTTTTACCAAAGAACTACTCAAAAAACTGAGAGAAGCCACAACCACCATTCCTAAAGACCATATATAATATACATATGTATATAACGATTGCTTTCCTGTAATTACACATATAATTATATAATTTAAGTGTAGTTTAACAAAATTCTTTGTTATTTTATTATAATTAAAGAGTCCCTTAAGTGATACTTACGCACACACATACTTTCTCTTCACATTTCAACTAAGTTTCTCCTGTCTAGAATTGCACTTTCATTTTATTTCAAATCTCCCCTCCGTCCTTGCACCCCCCATTGAAAATGAAAGTAAAAAACCCCCCGCGTTCCCATCCAGACAAACAACTCCACCCACCCTTCCTTATCAGTACTTCATATTCACCACAAAAAAAACCAACCAACCCCAGCTACATACTACCTAGAGACAGAAATTTAATACCACCAATCCACAACCATACCTTCACCCCAACAAACCCCCAATCCCTCTACTTCATTCACAGCTAGATATAGATATAGATATATATGTATATTGTGTATACAAAAAATACATACCGGCAACCATCGCGCACCGCCTGCAAACGTAAAACTATATACGATAGGAAACTTTCTCGACTTTCACTTTTTCTTAGATGTTAAATAAATGTTATATGTGTTTGAAACAACAAAAATGAAAAGCTTTTAGACAATATTATTATTATATGAATGTAAGTAGTGTTATTAAAAATATATATAATACTAAATATTCTACCTTGTCTCTAAATATATATCAAACTATGTCTATATACATATATAGATGGGATTTTTGTAAATAGATAATATTAATTGATCAAAATAGATAAAAAGAAATGCAAAAACACTCTTATTTAAGTGTATATTTATATGTAAAAAAAAAATCATTAAAAAATATTTATAAAGAAACAAAATGAATTATTTATAAAAAAAAAAATACATCTGACAAGAATATTTTGTAGAAACAAAAATTTAACTTCGTGATATAATTCACAAGAGAAAAAAGCGCAACAAGTAGATTTCAACTCAAATACAACATTAGATAACAGATTCCACAAGTAGGGGGACACGAGGAGAGAAAATAAAAGCAAAATATATACATACATATGGCAACACAGAACTATTAACGAGAGAACAGCTTAAAACTATCATCAAAGGGCTTGTGTAGATGCTTCGCTTCCAGAAGCGTTCCTCACGAACTTTGTGGATCAGGGGAGAAGTGGGGTAGTTTGTCTCATCATCCCCACTTTCCCCTTCATCATCAAAGCTCGTGAGGAATGTTCCTGGAAGCGAACCGTCCATCTAAACAGGCCCAAACGCAACCAAACCAAGAAAAAGCTTTTTCGAAAGCTTTCCGCAAAAGCACAATATTTTTTTTCGTTATTTGTTAAGAAGAAGATTGCGCAATAGTGTTTAAGGGGAAAAGTGAAGGGGTAACGGCCTGTGGTGTGTATTATTTGTGCAAGGTGAATTCTGGATATACGGGGGATGAAAATGAAAGGGATAATATATATATGTATGGAAAGAGAAAGTTACAGAAATGGGGGGGGGGGTGTCAGTTTTTAACACGGAACACTACAATAACCCCACAAGTGTCGTGGTTGGAATGGGGAACACAAAAAAAATTAATAAAGAAAAACTTTTCTTGTTGAGACGACAACGAGAGCTTTTCCGACAAGGACTTTCGCTGTTTATCTAGTTCCTGAGGGGTGGGGGGGGGGAATGAATAAAACTTGCATAGCAAAATAGCTAAGGTTAAGAAACACGACACGGAACTTTAATTTTTTGTTTGTTTGTGTCGGAAGTGTGGGGGTTAATTTTTAGACGGGGAGTGGGGGGGGGGGGGTAGGGCGGAGGGGTTGTGGTTTAAAAGTAGTACAAGAACCGGAAGAAATCCTTTAATCGTTTTTGTGTGTAGTTTTTTCTTCGTTCTGTTTTTTAGGTTATCCTGTTCTATGTGTGTGTGTGTGGGCCCGTCTAAGCTGTAGTAAAAGTATCTTGTAGTCGCGAGGATCCACAAACACACAGAACAAAAAGAGCATCCTTACCCGCCGTGACACTTTAAACGGTTTTTTTTTGTTCAGTGAAAGTGCCGTGAAAGTTTTTTTTAATTTATTTATTTTTTTTTTATTTATTTTTTTTAGGGGTCGTCCATAAATTACGTGAGGTCATTGTTGCGATTTTTCGACTCCCCCCCCTCTCCCCTTGGTGAGATTTCGTGAGATTTGGCTAGACCTCCTCCCTCCCCCTAATCTCACGTGAGATTTTTCAGATTTTAAAAAATCTCTGGTATTTACACTAAAAAACTAGGCGTGTGCCTTCTTGTAGTTTTAAATTCTAAAAGGGGCTTTTCGCGGGTCAGTATATTTGGCTCGTACTATGCAGCATTCGTCGAGTAGCGCGTTTGGCTGGCCGGAGGATAAGCAATCGACAACAAATTTTTGTGTGTAGGATTTTCCCATATCTTAAGGCCCCAATTTACACACAGGTCGCCGGCAGGCCGGGGCCTGAAAGTTTTCACCTTGAGGCCAAGTATTACTATACACTGACCGGCCGCCAACTGTATGGGGCCTGCAGATCAAGAAAGCTGACAAAACTCGCATTTATCGTCAGTTCGGGCCTGACGATCTGAACTTCGATTCACTCTCAAGCCATGAATTGACGGCAATAATCCATGCCGTATCCACTCGGAACGGAAAGCAAGGCGCGAGCTAGTCGTGAAAACCATCCACACTCGCGTTTGCTGCGCTTGCTTGCGGGTGTTCACGGTATGAGGCTGGAGCCGCCTTGAAGCTTTCGTTGAGGCCATGAACATTTTTGCACTTGAATTAATAACCTGCTATGCTAAGCAGTCGTTTTCGCCTGTGTGTCTGTAGGGAATCATGACTTCACCTGCAAATCAGGCGGATACTTGAAGTATCATCCCTCAGTTAGACTGAGTAAAGCTTAGTCGTGCTGGCCGAACTGGTCTAACAGGCTACTGCCTACTGGCGGCCTGTTAGTGAATGGGGGTCTTTAGTGGAGGGAAACAGGTTTTACACTGTTTGTTAAAAACAAATAATTACGTAATATTTGCCGAGACCGCCCTCTCCCCACGTGAGATTTGGTGAGATTTGCCTCGACCCCCTTCCCCCCGTAAACGCCTCACGTAATTAATGGACGACCCCTTACTTATTTTTTTTATTTATTTATTTTTTTTTTGTATTTATTTCACACACAAAACATCCCGAACAAAAGAAGGACTTCCCTTGTACACTTTTCCACATAATTTAAAAAAAAACTAAAAGGGTTAAATATAAAAAAAAATAGTTACATTTTTTTTTATGTGAATGAGTCTATAAGGCTCCTGTGCTGAAAGTCGAGTCGGGTGATGTGACCAATCGTTTGAATTGAAGAAAGTGACCTTTCGTCGAATTACGATTTTCAGCGCAGGGGCCTATAGTAGAAGTTCTAAGTTGATTTTAAGCCTTTGTGTTGACTTCACTTCTGGCACCGACGGTATTCCTCCTGCTGTCCTTAAGTCCTGTGCCCTCTGTGTCCTCATTAGAGCCTCATCTCAGCGCTTGGTTGTGCTGAGTAGGTAAATGTTTCTTGGCCCAGCTGAGAAGTGCGCCTTCTGTTCTAGAAGGGTTTACTCTATTTTTGTTATTATTTTTATTATTATACTCTTGTCGTGGTCAGATGCTATGGGGGAGTGTTGTTGTCCGTAAACTAATTCGACGGGGAAATTGCAATTTTCGACAGTACAAAGGGGCCTTCCCTAAGTCTCTAGTGTATCACATAAAAAAAATTGCCTTTTTGCACTTCACAAACGCAACTAGTCACCCCGTAACACTTCCAATAAGCTTCTTGACCTTCCCTTTCTTTGTTTCCTTACCTGGCGGTCCAAGCGGGACATCCCCGCAACGGATACGCTGCTGTCGGTGCCGCTGTTTTTTTACATGCTATTTCTTGCCTAGTTTCTTCGGTCTCCATATTCTGATTAATTCGGCAGGTCGACCACCCTCCTCCTTTCATATCCTGGACTTGGGACCAGGCGACAGCGGAGTTATGCTGTTTGACCACCGCGCATCGAACGAGAACCGGTCTATGTTTGCCCGTTTTCATCGTCTCATACTATATTTCTTAAAGTTCCAATCGGAACATACTAACATCGCTCCCTTTAGTAGCGCTTCGAATTTCTCCCGCTGTGATAGCTTCGGGATTGATTCTGCCAAAAGAAAGATGTGTACTGGAGCCCCAGGCCCCGCAAAGTGATGTGGCGGGCCAGGTCGTTTGTGGCTATGCTTGCCCAAATTAGAATCGACTGTAAAATCCCAGTGGGAAAAAATTGCTGCCAAATATGCTTCCAAAGAATTATTACTGGAGTATTCACAGACATATTTTATAGAACAAAGAAAACTAAACGAGATTAACTTGGCGATCATAACGGATGAAATTAGCACATATATATAGACCCGGGTTCTCGTTTTATATGCCGAAGTCAAGCAGCATTGAACGTGGCTCGTACTTAGTTGGGGGACCCCAGCCAGTTTTGGTAATAATCACACTCACGCGCTTGGAAAGGAAAATGTGTAATTTTCAAAAGGTGAATAAAAAAATTTAAAACTTTCTATGCATTCACATTCGATCCTACATCCCAAATCGGGCCTTGGCCTCTTCTATAGCATTTCTACAAGTTTGAACGGGGTCCCTACCGGAGCATGTCTCCGCAGTTTCGCATGGGTTGCTCACAGCAAATCTGCGCATTCATCATCGAACCTACGCACAAACTATGTTATTGCAGAGATGAAAAACAAAAAAAAAACAAATAATTTTTTTTATACCTACATATATTATTTTAAAAAAATTTGTGTGCACACGCGACAAAGATAATTTAATATTGTGAAGCTCAACGATGCCAAATAATTTCTTTAATTTAAAAAAAAACAATAAACAATAGTAATTCTTATAAATAACAAAAAAAACGAAGCAGGACAAAAAAACAATAAGAAAAAAATAATATTAATAATCAAGAATATATTTAAAAAAAATATTTAGTAATATCACTGTCTGTCTACCTTTTTTATTATGGGGAGGATTATTAATAGTACTAATAATAATAATAATACAACAAAAAAATGATATAAAGCTACACACAAAAACTACTTCAATTTTAATATAAACGCCATAGAAATAAATAACTACATAATTTTTATGGATTTTATCATAAGTCGATGTTTCACACACAACACTTTATGTAAAAATAAAAATACCAACCAAATCACAATATTAGCAATAACCAATAAATTTATAAATGTTTTTAGTCCTTATATTTTTTGGAAATTTGCTGTTCTTTATTTAATCGAAAAAAAAAAACAAAAAACAAATCAATATTCTTCATCATATTATTTTATACTATAACAGATAATGGCTATTTTTAATATCAGGGCGTCAATAGATACCAGTAGGTATTTAGTCAGTTGAGCGTGGGAACATGCGATATTAACTAATTATCCAATTATCTAATTCTATAGGAGTATTCCTCTCTAAAACAGTCTAAACGGGCTTTGCCATTCCTGTTCCTGTCCTGTAATTCTATTTTTAATATCAGGGCGTCAATAGATACCAGTAGGTATTTGGTTGGTTGAGCCTGGGAACCTGCGATATTATATATGGAAATTAAATTGTTTGTCCTTAACTTATCACACGAAGATTAGCCGCAGGATGACTGGGATAATGTAATTTTTACTAAAAACTACATTATCCCAGTCATACATCTTCCGATCTTTGTGTGTGATAAGTTTAGGACAAACAATTTAATTTCCAAAACATTGCAACACAAATTTGAGTCAGTTTATGTATACAGGGTGTATTAACGAGTATGTCGAAACGCTTGGCTATGGATAGGTCTTGGATAGACGAACAAAAAATCGTATGGGTGGTGGGGGGAAATCGTTACGGTTTAGCCGCTAGGGCGTTTTGAATTTTTTTTTTTTTTGGTAGAAGTTTACATATCACCCTATATTTTTGCTTAGCCTACATGCATGAGCAAAATAGTAACCGAAAGTAGTAGTTTGTGCGGCCCTATTAGACTGACTTAGATCATTTCACTTAGTACGCAACATTTTTTTATGATTCCAGTTAGCACACCAGCTTAAAATTTTCAATTGAAATAAAGAACAACAATTACAAAAAAACAACAACAACAATATAATAATAGCTGTCTACCTTATAATAATATTCGTGGAGGCGTGTGTTATGTTTCAGGCTTCCCGATTTTATTTAACCCCGCCATTTTGGTTTGGCTGTCATTTGTCAGTGTTCATATTTTTTTCGTTATTTGTGGATTAGTAATCGAGATAACTGCTGTTTGATTCCGATGAACAAACTTTAATTCTTCTATTCTCAAAATAAAGGTTCAAGGCTTTTACTATGAAAAAGCTTTACTTAAAAAAATTAAAGCTTTTATTTAAAAAAACTCAAAGCTTGTTACTTTCAAAAGATTCAAAGCTTTTACTTTTAAAAAATGCTCAAAGCTTTTACTTTCAAAAGCTTCAAAGCTTTCACTTTTAAAAAATTCTCAAAGCTTTTACTTTCAAAAGCTTGAAAGCTTTTACTTTTAAAAACTTCTTAAAGCTTTTACTATTAAAAAGCTTTTATTTTCAAATAGCTTCAAAGCTTTTACTTCTTTTTGGCACAATCAAACTTGTTCATTGTAATGCCTACCTTTATGTCGGGATATGTGGACTTCCGTTTATTTCTTAGTTGCAAACCTTGAAGGTATTTGTTCTATCAGCGTAACCAAAATGTTTGTAGATTCGCCTGCAATTGTTGCCATCTTGCCAGGCGATTAACATTCGCGTCGACGAGAGTAGGATGAGGAACCCCGACCATAGGACCACCAACAAAAAAATGCCCTGGAGTTAAGGCTTATAGATCGTCAATATCTTCTGTAAGAGGAATAAGGGGACGAGAGTTTAGTATGTTTTCAACCTGACGCGTGATTCTTTGCAACTCATCCATAAAATAGGACTGAAGGCCGAGCACTCGACGTAGATGATGTTTAGCCTGTTTTATTGCAGCCTCCCAGAGGCCACCAAAGTGTGGTAATCGTGGTGGAATAGATTTCCAGCTTATTCCGTCTCTTGAACACACCTCCTGAACCAGCCGAGAATGCTCCTCAGAGTTAAACAGCTCGAATACACCACCCTTACATTTGGTCGCCGAGCTTTAAATTTGATGAAGGCTGACAAGAAGGCTTCAGTGGATAGATTTGTCGCTCCTTCTATTTGAACAGCCTTCACACTCAACTAACTCTGCTACTGCTAACTCAACTCTCAACAACTTAGGGGTAACTTTAACGGAAGATCTGCGATGGAATGACCAAATATTCCAAATCGCCAAAAAAGCTTCCC
This sequence comes from Thereva unica, assembly GCA_949987705.1. NCBI lineage: Eukaryota > Metazoa > Arthropoda > Insecta > Diptera > Therevidae > Thereva > Thereva unica. The sequence continues at coordinate 6,096,953 of OX465286.1, forward strand.
AAATGCCTATCGCTCTCTATATACTTTATGACTATTTCCACAGCGACTGTTCCACTGAAATTCAGGACCTCCTGCCTGCACGGCAATATTTTTCTCGCAACACATGACTAGCCCGCTTGGCTCACCCCCATACCTTACAGCCCCCCCCCCCTCGTTCGCACACAATACTGTCTAAAAGTTCGTTTATGAATAGAACAACTCGACTGTGGAATAGTCTCCCGGAGTCAGTATTTTCACATTTTCTTCTATACCCTCCAGAGGCCCCCTCTAACCTTTCCTATTCTCCTCTATTCCTTAAACCAAGCTTACACTACTAGACATTGCACCATGTCCTGAATGGACATGACAGAGTGGTAGTATAATGCTGTAAACATGCTAAGGGCGACGGCGAAACTATTTTCCTCGGCCACGGCGAATGGCCCGACGAAATTTGTTGTGAGCACACACTAAGAGCGACGGCGACAACAATTAAAACACACACACACCGGAATACCATCTTGTGCACAGCCGAGTATGCTGCACACGCACACTGGACCACACCAGACTATCAACACGAACTCATGCCACAGCGCGCACATACAACTTTGACAGGCCATGGCCACGAAATAGAACTTGGGATTAATTCGGTCTCCGAGCTTGGCGGCGTAGTTATCGCAGTGGTCTGCAGATTGTGCAGCTTCATACCAAAAACGGTGTGCTCTATTCGTTTTTGACACAGTCGCTGAGCAAAGCGAATCGTCGGTCGCCCTTAGCATGTTTACAGCATAATGGATTTCTCCTAAACTGTTAAGATTTTGACACATGACAAGTGACAGCCATAACAAAATGGCGGCAAAAATCAAAATTGACGGGCTTGAAAAATAAATTCGGTGTAATTTTTAATAAATAAAAAGTATTTATATAAAATAAATAAAATATACTTTCCTCCCCAAATGAAAAAGGCCGTCGTGTAATTTATAATCTTTAGTTAGACACAACAAAAAAAAAAAAAAATAAAATAAAACAACCAAAAAAATACATACATATTAAAAAAGTAAATAAAATATAAATGGGCTCGATGTCAATAAATATGATTAAAACACAAAATTAATATCACACACATAAATTTAAAAATAAATAAGAATTTAAAACTTTCATAACAAATCGTGTCGTGTTCTCTAATATAGTATATATAAATATATGTCATGTTAAAAATAAATTAAAACATGCATACATATATATTTTTTAATTTTTGTTTTTAGTTTTTGTCTTTAAAAATAATATAAAAAAAAACAAAATAGAATGAATGTTTTAAATAAGTGTTTTAAAAATTACACAGGACCACAAAAAAAAATCGAAGTCCTGATACAGAAAGGTGAAGTACCTTCCGGTATGTTTTTCGGTGTGCTAAAAACGAATCTGAGGTCAGAATTGACCCATCACCCTTAGATTTCGCCCCAGCACCCCCCAGTACCCCCCAAAGGGTCAAAATTTTACTTTATATAAAAATTCAAAATAGATATCTCTTTCTAGGTTTTGCAGTGTGCTAAGTACGATTCTGAGGTCATAATTTACCCATCACCTGTAGATTTCGCCCCAACACCCCCAGTACCCCCCAAAGGGTCAAAATTTTACTTTATATAAAAATTCAAAATAGATATCTCTTTCTAGGTTTTGCGGTGTGCTAAGTACGATTCTGAGGTCATAATTTACCCATCACCTTTAAATTTCGCCCCAACACCCCCAGTACCCCCCAAAGGGTCAAAATTTTACTATATATAAATATTAAATTTTCAGTTAATAGAAGAATTTCGAGTTCATACGAGCGCAAATAGCAAAACCGTACATTTCCCAAGTTCTTTTTCTATCATCTTTTGTATCTACTTTTGTAACTGGGACACCACCCCGTGGTGAAGGCGGGCAATGGGTCTTTCCGGCTAAGACGATGAAAATTACCGTCGAAACCAACTTCACAGGTCATTTGAGGAAAAAAAGAATCGTTATCACCGTAAAAAATAGAAAACGATTTTGATTTAGTAAAATTTTGACCCGTTGAAACCTTGATTTTTACAAAAATACAGGGTAATATGTAAACCTCTAACCAAAAAATTTCAAAGCGCCCTAGTGGGGCGGGGGGTACTGGGGGTGATGGGGCGAAATGTAAGGGTGATGGGTAAATTATGACCTCAGAATCGTACTTAGCACACCGCAAAACCTAGAAAGAGATATCTATTTTGAATTTTTATATAAAGTAAAATTTTGACCCTTTGGGGGGTACTGGGGGGTGTTGGGGCGAAATCTACAGGTGATGGGTAAATTATGACCTCAGAATCGTACTTAGCACACCGCAAAACCTAGAAAGAGATATCTATTTTGAATTTTTATATAAAGTAAAATTTTGACCCTTTGGGGGGTACTGGGGGTGTTGGGGCGAAATCTACAGGTGATGGGTAAATTATGACCTCAGAATCGTACTTAGCACACTGCAAAACCTAGAAAGAGATATCTATTTTGAATTTTTATATAAAGTAAAATTTTGACCCTTTGGGGGGTACTGGGGGGTGCTGGGGCGAAATCTAAGGGTGATGGGTCAATTCTGACCTCAGATTCGTTTTTAGCACACCGAAAAACATACCGGAAGGTACTTCACCTTTCTGTATCAGGACTTCGATTTTTTTTTGTGGTCCTGTGTTATTATCCTGGTTGTCTAAAAATAAATGTCATTTATATGTGTGTGTATATTAGTAGCAAAAACTCAAAATACACATACTTGTTTACGTCTAATATTATACATTTTAGCAAATTTTAAAAATATTAAACAAAAAAGCCCCCGTTCCGTCCCAACAGCCCGCGCGAAGTGGAGATCTGTTTATAATTTTTGAAGAAATATATTTAGTGAAATTTCAGAAAATTAAAAATTATCTAAGGGGCCATCCATAAATTACGTCGCACGTTAAAGGGGAAGGAGGGGGTCGACGAAGTGTGACATTGTATGACAAGGGGTGTGGAGGAGTCCTAAACTTCGTTAGGTCACATTTAAAAATCTAATATATATCTAAGTACAGTAATACCCCGCTTTACGCGAAGGATACTTTCCGAAAAACCTCATTATACTGTTAGATCCATGGCGGCCGTCTCAACAGGACGGATTACTGTTTTCTTCACGGAACAAATTTTGCAATCGATTTTTCAAATACTATCCGGATATCCTGTCATGCTGAAATTTTGCATACAGCTTTAGCTCCGATGACAATGCAATATGGTATTGAGTATACCTTTAGATCCATGGCGGCAGTCTCAGGAGGGCGGATTGAAATATTCTTCACAACCCCTTCGACATGGGTATCAAATGAAAGGGTATGATAAGTAGAACTTCTCTCGGCCGTTCCATAATTAAACTTTGCTGGAAATTGTGTATGAATATAGGGCTGGTAAGGTGTACATCGTCGTCCCTTCTCAAAATCAATTTGAACAGATGGTATGTCTGTTTCATACATTTGCGATTCGACAAAACTGAGGCCATACAATCTGAGACGTTTCGAGGCGTATCAACGATAGCACGTAACATAACTTTGGCTCTTAATAATATTCTCAATCTTTCGTCTCTACCAGATATCTGAGTTAGAATTGATATTTGATTACCATTGCAAATATTGTTGAACCAATTTTGAACTGGTTTCGTTTATGGACAAGTATAGTGCTTCTTCTTCTTTGTTCTAACTCAATAGGCTAAACTTGTTCTAAACCGATGCCCACCGATGCCGATGGATCGGAATGGAATCGGAATCCAATTGCACAAAAATTTGTCCGCCCATTTTAAATTTTCAAATTTTGACCACAGAATCGTCATTTGTGGGCCTAAAAAAAAATATGTGATGTCACACTAGGGACGGGGGGAGTCACACAAATGTGACCAACTGTGACACCTTGTCACAGGGGTCAGTCAAAAAATCATGAAATTCGTGTGACGTAATTTATGGATGGCAACTAAAGACAAAAAAAAAACAATTTTTATAAACTACAACCAAAAAACAAAAAACATATCTACAAAATATGCTTGTCTTATAGTAATCAAAAAAAAATACATATATATTCTCCTAAATATAAAGTGTGTATTAAAAATTCAGCAAAATGATAAATATAAAACAAAAAAATATATTTACAAAAAGCTGGCAATGTGTTATCAGCAATATTAAAACATATAAAATAAATGTGAAATTATAAACAACAAAAAAAGAAAATTAATAAATAAAATATATAACTAAAAACCTTAAGATAAATTGATGTTTTTTAAAAAATAAAAAAAATTAAAAATAAAATTAAAAATAAGTAAATAAATAAATAAAATATATATGTGTAAATAGCACAAAATTTATTATTAAATAAATATTTAAAAAAAAGAAATTTAAGATAAAATATTAAAAATAATTTAAAAACAAAAAAATTGGAATTTTGGTAAGCGTTTAATATTCAAAATTAAAATTAATTAAAAAAAAAAGAAAGATGGAAATTATTTATATATATAATATAATTTAGGAAAACGATTTTGTAATATTAAATATTTAAAGATGGTTAAAAAAAAAGACTGAAATGATAAAAATTTATAGAAGTCTAAGAGAGATGAAAGAAATTTTTTTTATATTTTAATTTAATATTAATATGTGAAATAATTTGTAAATAATTTTGTGAAATTAATTAATTTTTAGAAAAAAAAAGAAAAAAAGAAAAGAAAAATTTATCTAAATATACTAAACAAACAATAACCAATAAACAAAAATATTAAAAAAAAAACATTTAAAAAAAAACTCTAGATGTTAAAATTAAATTTTGAAATAAATCAAAAAATAATAAATATAACAAAAAAATAACATACATGTGTATCTTTAACAAAAAAAAATAAAAAATATTAATGATATGAAAAATAAATTAAAAAATTAAATTAAATGTAGCTTTTAAAAAAAGCAAACAGAAAAAAAACAACCTTTAAAAATTTTGAAACAAAAAATTAAATTTAAAAAAATAATTAAATAAATTTTGTGACGTACATACATATATATATATATAAAAATATAAAAATAAATATTTAAAACAAAAAACAAAAAAAACCAAAATAAATATTTATAAATGTGTGTACACTTTAGATAAATTAATATTAATTAATCAAATTTGAAAAATAAAAAAATGAATACAGAAATATATATTGAAAAAATTGAAATTTAAAAAAAAAGTTTAAATAATATAAATATGAAATAAAAAATTTATTAAATTATAAGTACATATATATTAAAAAAAAAACTAAAAAAAAAATATTAAATTATTGTTGTAAATGTAAAACAATAAAAAAAAACACTAAAAAAACCCTGTACATATCACTCGTTTTAAGTTTTTTTGTTCTTGTTTATTTTTGAAAAAAAAATTAAATTAATAAAAAAAATTCAAACAATTGGAAAAATTCAAAAAAAAACTTTGTTTTCTTTTCAAAATTTTATTATTATTTTCAATTGGAATAAAATATTTGAAATTGGTGACAAAAAAATTGGCTGTTTTTTAAAAAGCATTATTTCAAACTCAAACTACACACAAAAACCATCATCAGGCACACAAAAACATTTTTTTTGTTATATTTATTTTTATTTTGGTATTTTTGTTTTTGTCATAAACGTAAAAAAACCTATCAAATAACCACCACCAGTCCAGTAACATTTTTAATCAAAAAAAATATGTTCTCTTAATTAAGAAAGTGTAGTCACAACGCCATCACAAGTGTGTCACAAGTCACAACTTGAAGAACTATTTCGTATTCTAATTTTATGCAGTCATAATTTCGAATAATCCAGACAAATGGGTTCTTATAATAATATATACAAAAGTAGCTGTGACAGTCACAAGAATAAAACCCCCAATGATTCGAAGTATGCAGTTACAGAAGCTTGTGACTTATGGCTGGAGACAATTCAAACACTCCACAAAACGGTTTGGTGCTTAAAAAATCACCAAAACAGCTGTAATAGTCAAAAGAATAAAACTTTCAATGACACGAAGTATATGCATTTACAAAAGCTTTTGTGACTTATGACTGGTCACAATTTAAACAATTCACAAAACTGTTGGGTGCTTATAATACACCAAAACAACTATGATAATCATAAGAATAAAACTCTCAATGACACGAAGCATGGATTTACAAAAAGCTTGTGACTTATGACTGGTCACAATTTAAACAATCCACAAAACGGTTTGATGCTTTAAAAAATCACCAAAACGGCTATGATAGTCACAAGAATAAAACTCTCAATGACACCGAAGTATGCATTTACAAAAGATTTTGTGACTTATGACTGGTCACAATTTAAACAATCCACAAAAATGGTTGGGTGCTTATAATACACCAAAATAGCTGTGATAGTCACAAGAAAAAATCTTGAAAGCTTTTACTTTCCAAAAGCTTCAAAGCTTTCAAGCTTACAATTTATTGTGGGTTGTGGCCTCTGCTAACAAGATTCTCCTCCTCTACATTATTGTATGCCTTCCAACTAGACTCCGTTCCTTATGTATTCCAGTTAAAGGTCTAATTGTCTAGATTGTCGATATCGCATTGCAAGGTGTGTGTGGCTAATCCTTCGTCTAATTTCTTTGTCATATATATATATATACAATATATTCTTTCTTGCCTAGCCACGACGTTATTGTTCTAATTCATCTTTAATTCTATATTTCTAAGGTAGCCCTAATAAGGCATCCGGCCGGCTTAACCGGTTAATAATAGGGTATCACAGTTCCGCTTAGGTTCTTCTTAGGCTCTTCACCTAGCGGAAGATACTCTTTCTTGCTCACCTGTGGTGGTAGTCTGGGGCAGCAAACGGCGTCGCAGATTTTGTCGTAGCTGGTGTTAGTGGGATTCACTTGATTTCTGGAGGCATATATCGCTCCGATGAGGCTTGTCAATCCCGCTGTAATCTCGACGATTGTATCTGTGACTCAGCCGCGGCTGCTCACACAAAAAATGAACTGATACAACATTTAAAAGTTCAAAAACCCAATCAGACGCACACCACCTTTAATCTATCATATCCTTTTTCTATCCTTCTAAGCAAAGCTTACTACTAGACATTGCATGATGACGTGTAAACGACATGGCGGACTGGTAGTATGAGTATAGGTGATGCCTAGGCTTAGACTTTCTTGATATTTATGCTGGAACTAAAGACACATTTTCTTCTGTCCCATGCCAGCTTTTTGATTATATTACTTAGTTACCAAAGATAACAGAATTTATTTACAAATTCCATGTTAGGGTCATTCAGCGCTGCCTTGTACCTTTAGGGGTGTTTACATTTAGCACATGAGCGAGCCCAGTGAATACAACAAAATTCAATTGGGTTAGCGAGTCCATACAAGTTTCACTACAGACCCTCACACACGATGAGGATTTGGACTCAGGATTTGGACTTGTGGATCATTCGTGTGTGTGTAAACCTTTACTGTTCCAATTTGGGTAACCCGAATTGTGCTTAAATCATACAAGTATCACCGAGTACAACTAGATGTATGTAATTGAATGTGACTTAGACGACTTTAATAATTACGAGACCATATATACTATACTATTCGGATTATTCAAACACAAACACACACACACACTCTTGTGCACGCACAGAACATCAAATATGTACAACAACAAAAAATATAAAATTATTAACAAATACATAAATATAAATCAACGTTATAAATGTTGGATGTCAAAATGGATATTAAGTGTTTATGTGTGCGTGTCAACATATATATGGTAAGATTAAGGTAAATAGCTTTTAGCGATTTAACGAACCGAATATCAATCCATCTATCTTTCGGTTATCGCTAGGCTAAGTGTGTCTAACTAAAGTGAGTATATGTCAGAAAATAAATGTAATTTCTTGTAACAATATTGAGCTTTTCTTTTCATATTCACACATTATTTGTATTTGTTAGAATTTTTTTTTGTTTGTTTGTTTGTAGCAACCTTCTGGAACTGATAGTTTGGAAACAAACCAATAGTTAATAGTTTGGATACAAACCGATAGTTTGAATACAAACCTATAGTTTGGATACAAACCATTATAAAAAAAGGCAAGTATATGGTTGCGTGCGATGCGTGGATTCTTCAATGCAACGCTAAATGTTTGGTCTACTTTCAAATTTTCCCACCTGTAATGCCCAAAGCCAAGCCCATTCAACAAACGCGCATGTACTCGTCGATTAGATTTTTTTGGTTATATGTGTGAAAGATGAGTCAGAACTCAAGCATACAACTATCTGCCGTCAGCAAAAACTTGCGGAATATTGCGAATCGGTCGCATGCGCCGCACGCACGCGAGCATGTATCTATTTTCAGATTAAACTCAACTATAAGTCGAATATCGAGGATTAGGGTAGGATATAGATAGGATAGCCTTCTACGCCTGTTGAAACAGAATCGGCACCAGATTGGGTCTCAAGCCAAAGATGGTCATGCGGATGCAGAAAGCTATGGTACACGTCCAATCCAACATTTACGGGGCTCGCTGGTATGGGCGATGAACAGGACCTATAATATCGTAAAGTTTAAGAAGGGTCTGGAGAGGTAGAGAAAAAAAGAGGATGGCAACAATAGAAGCAATCAGGCGACATTATCAAACACCTAGGACCCCGTGCTGGAAGTCGAGTCGTGTGACAGTCGCATGTAGTTGTCGGTGTCGTCTCGTTTTTTAGTTGGTGTGCTGAAAGTCGTGTGACACGGCAAGTCGTTGAAGTTGAAGAAAGTGACGTTTCAGCCAAGTTACGACTTTCACTACAGCATTTTTTTCACTGAAGCGACGAAAACGACGTCATTTATACCAGCTGATATTAAACGACACAGACCCGACAAGAATCGACTATCAGCACACCGCTCTATTAGCTTCACTTAATATAACAGAAAATACGACATTCAACACAGGGGCCCTAGCCTCGTGCGCAGCGCTCTTAGAATGAGAGAATCCAAGACCACCTGGAGCTTATAATCTGTTGGCCATAACAACATCATGGGTTTGTTACCCGAGTATGTGATTGACACAACAACACGAACCACAATTTAGCCCTTGGATGGAACTGAATGGCATAGTCTCGGAATCAGTGAATCGGTGAAGAAAACAGCTGTGAGGCCGCTGTAGAGCCGTCAAAGAAGAAGAAGAAGATTAAGCTTCAGGGAAGACATATTCGTCAAAGTACCCTCAAGAAGAGAGTGGGAAAAAGAGACGTCTTAAGAAATTTTTCGATGTACGAATTCAACACGTAAAAGGACCTTTCCGAAACCGGATTACCTTTTTGACAAACCCCCTTCCCCTCTATGGAGTGATCTGTTGTATATCACAGCCTTTTTGTTTTTAGACGATATTGATTTTAGATGAAGTTTCTACTGGAAGAATGTTGGGGAGAGGGACTACAAAATATCTCCAAAAATCGTCCGAGATATGAGCACTTTTGTGTAACGAATGTTTGAGGTGGAGTTAGAACGGGCTGCCGTTTCCGAGAAAAAAACGTTGGTATATTTGGGAAGAGAAGATCACAGCACAAATTTGGGGCATGGTTACTCGGCCCGGATACCCTGTGCTGTGTGTAACATACCCATACGAAGTCAGTGGATACGTTTATTAAACATAAGCAAACAGTACAAACCTTAATTAGCCCGACCCCAAAATTACCAGATTGCAGGCAAAAAAATTCCTTTTCTGGTACATAGGTAAAAAAAAACCAAACAGCAACCAGCAACATCAACAACAACAACAACTAAAAGGTATGCCGACATGGTAATATGACTCGTAGAGTCCTTTTGGTTAAAAGAAACTTAAGCAAGCAACAAACACAAGAAGCAGCAGCAGAAGAAGGTATAAATATAAAGGAAAACCCAAGTCCTCCACTCAAGGGGTTATACAGAAATGTGGAGAAGAGAAGATTGTATAAAAAGGCTCTTGGCAATCGCAAGGTGTCTAAAAGGTATATAACTATTCAAGCACCTTTTTTTTCCTTACCTCTTTTTTGCAATGCAAAATACCCTCCAGTATCAGCTTGGGTATCCCTATAGGTATACTATATAGAGATAGGCCCATTCATATGGAGCAATATAGTGTGTTCACAAAGAACATGCGCTCAGTTTCTCAACCCAAACTGAAATTATCCGGGCGAATCAAGGATGCATAATTAAAATCAAGCGGGTACACAATGGAAAAGACACGTCAGAAGTCATGAACTCTCAACCAACCTCTAATTCTATAATAAAAAAAATTCATTCTTATACACACACACACATTCTCAAGTCGTTGTTGTGTGTGTTTTATTTTTTAATATCAAAACGAAAGGGGAAAAAACCGAGAGTGTTCACTTTTTCCTTAAGAGAGTGGAAGCTGGGCAGTATATCTTAAACAGCCGCCCAATCATATCCCCCTCCCACCCACTCAGCAGAATTAAGAAATCCATTTGTTTATCAATTTTCAGAAGTTACACACACACATATACAGCCCTCGCACACGCATACACACAATTTTCCTAAGGGCCTTTGCTAAAGAAAATGCTGATGCTGGCATATAATGAGACCGCCAACGACCCAACTTAAAATTTATACTCCAGAAACTTAAAATTATCCCTTGCGAACCCCTGCGCCCCCACCCCTAAGGAAATCAATTTTAAAATTATACTGGGGGATTTTGTAATAATAAATTCAAAGACAATCAATAGACACGGAGACGGCCCATTTGGTTTCAATTAACCTTTAAGTTTCCTCCCAATTCCCCCCCAACCCCAACGAAAAAAATCTACTAAATTCTTAAAGGCTATTGATTTATGCCCGCAGCATCATCTAAAAACCCTACAAAACCCTACTAAAAATAGTCCACCATCCAACATCCATCCCCCCTCGCCCCCTCCCCCCCGAATCAAGCTGGTTGGTGTCTAAGGGTGAAAACATAGTGGAGCGGCGAGGCTAGAGTGTAGCGGGGAGCGCAGCTGAGTGGGTTGAAAATGGGTTTTGTGGTAGTGGCCAGTACTGTGTTGAAAGACTAATGGGGTCCTGCTCCCAAAATATACACACGCTTCTCTAAACTAAGCCTTCTCCTTATATAAAAAGGAATTTGTTTAGAGCAAAGGCGAAGGCTATTATAAGGTCACAAGTGCAATTGCAACAACAAAAACAACATGTGTATTGGATTTTGTTATGAGATAGATTATTGGACGACCAAAAGAATCCCATTATAGAAAAAAAAGGGTCCCAATTGTAAAACGCTTCAGACATCTTCAGGAAATTAAAATAGTTTAAAAAATTCAGAAACTTTTTTCCACGACACACAAGCAAAGCTTCATAAAAGTATTTTTTGTTTTTAATCTAAGAAACAAACCTCAACGCTTGAAGGTGACGACATCTTTAGGAAATTAAAAGAATTAAAACGCAAAAACTTTTTTCGAATACCAAAACCAAAGTTTCAGAAAAGCTTTTCTTTATCTAAAAACAAACCAAAAGCTCTAAAGCGACATCTTTAGGAACAAAAAATGCAAAAGCTTTTTTCGAATACACAAAAAAAACTTCAGGAAATTTTTTTAACTAAGAAACAAACCTCAAAGCTCAGAGGTGACATCTTTAGGAAATTAAAAGAATTAAAACGCAAAATCTTTCTTTCAAATATAGAAAAAGTTTTAGAAAAGTTTTTTTTTAATTTTAGAAACAAATCAAAAGCTCTAATGTAAAAAGTATATAAATATTCCCAGGCCATAGGATCGAAAAGGAGTTAGTAGTTCTGCTAGAACGGATAAAAGCTGTGTATGCCTTTCTTAAAATTACCAACACAGTGGTGCTTGCAGTTGTAATACCAGAGGAAGAGGAGGAAAAGGAAATTTAAAATTGTGCAGAATAGGAGATACCGTATAAAGCTAGGTTTCAAGGTCCGAATATTCATCGAGATTCCACAGCCGCTACCATCTTGGAGAAGGGCATAACCAACAAAGCAAAATTTCAAGTAGTCGTTGAGGAGCGGAAAGCACTCCACAAGGTTTCGCCCGGTGCACTATGCCATATTGCACCCCATGAGCTTATCATTTATGGAGAAGAAGATGGAGCCCCCCTGTACCTATTTATATCTTAATAACAACACGTGAGACACGTGCGTACGTACGTATGTGATTTCTCGACCAAGCGTTGTTGCTCGTGACATTCTATGCTGCTTAGAAATAATAATGCTTGGATGGACACAGTAAAGCGCGATGTATGCTTAAGTTAGGCGTAGGGAGAACCCCCAGTGCGATCGGGCCCTTTAGCGCTCCATTTTGACGCCGAAATCTCGTGTACCTAAAGTTAGATGGTGGTGGTTGTTTGATCGACTGCGGGAGGGTGTATAACGTCATACCGTAAAGTTTAAGGGGCTTACCAGAAGGCCATGACCCCTAGTCAGTAGTGAACTCTCTATATAGTGATCTCTAGATATATACCAAAGGCCCTTTTTTTTAATTTGTTTAAGGTACTTTATTGCAGCCATTATCATTGCACTTTTAGCTGCCAGTGAAAGCCTCTCCGAATTCTTATTATTGAAGGAAACCTTGTGTGTGTGTAATGAATAAAAGCTTTATTGTGGTCCATGCTTTGGTTTGTGTCTTTGATATATGAGCCGTTTATTTTGAAAGTGGCATAAGTCACTTTTTCAAAAAAAATCGAGTTAATGGCAAAACTAAATACAATTGAACGGTATCTTTTCATTTTGATACAAACAAAATTTAAAAAAAAAAGTGACTTATGCCACTTTCAAAATAAACGGCTCATATGATTAACATGTAAAGCTGATTTTGTGCTTTGAGCTTTAATTTTACTCATGTGACAGAAGATGCTTTCGAACCGAAAAGGATTACGGATTAAGCATTGGAGTGCAGCAAACGGAAGCAATGAAAAACAACAAAACTGATTTCTTCAGCAAAAATAGAGACTTGAGTGGGATATGGGGCGCTTTCAGTAATGCAGGATGCGTGCGCAAATGACTTATTCAGCAATTGAAAGTGTGAAGCTTTCCATGACGGAATAAGTCAATTGCGCACGCATCCTGCATTACTGAAGCGCCCATGATCAATCTGACTTGCTATGCAGAAAGTTCTCTACAAAATACTCCAGTCTCTACTTGATAAAAAAAAACAGGGGGGGAATGGGCATAGACACTAGGGCTTAGGGATTAGAAAGTTACTAGAACTTTTCTGGACGCTTTCCTGGGCCTCGCCGTCGCACTGAAACCTAATATAAACTTGGCACGTTAGCTCAGACATAACACAAGAGCTTTATACGGCATTAACAACGTTTTATGCAAAAAGATAATCGCTGTAACAGATAAACTTTGCTCAAAAATCCGATTCAGAATTCAAGTTACAGTTAAAATCTAACAAATCGGACTTTTTTCTTAAGTATTCTCTTTTTCCTTAGATTTTCTTATACCCAAATAAAATAGATTTCATAAAAGGACATTTTTAAATCCAATAAAACCAAACTTATAATATAATTTTATACTAGAAGCCAAAAAAAAAAACTTACTTTTCTACAATAGAAAAAAAAAACACACGCACATTTTTATTTATAAAATATCCATCAAACAAACATCACAGCACATTTAATTTCATTCACAAATCATTTATCACTTAATAATGATTAAATAATTTCACATATAACAAATCTACACTCACTATAAATATGATAAAATTTAATTTTTCCAAAGAGCACATTTTGTTGATTTTCAATCAAAACTGTCAAATTTGCAAAGAAAGAAAAATTATCGCACGACCGTCAGGGGGACAAGAACTTTGATAAACATACGATTTTCAATTTTCGAACCTAGATGGCGGTATGGTTGATTTCTTCAGCAAAAATAGAGATTTGAGTGGGATATGGGGCGCTTTCAGTAATGCAGGATGCGTGCGCAAATGACTTATTCAGCAATTGAAAGTGTGAAGCTTTCAATGGCTGAATAAGTCAATTGCGCACGCATCCTGCATTACTGAAAGCGCCCATGATCAATCTGACTTGCTATGCAGAAAGTTCTCTACAAAATACTCCAGTCTCTACTTGATAAAAAAAAAACAGGGGGGAATGGGGCATAGACACTAGGGCTTAGGGATTAGAAAGTTACTAGAACTTTTCTGGACGCTTTCCTGGGCCTCGCCGTCGCACTGAAACCTAATATAACTTTGGCACGTTAGCTCAGACATAACACAAGAGCTTTATACGGCATTAACAACGTTTTATGCAAAAAGATAATCGCTGTAACAGATAAACTTTGCTCAAAAATCCGATTCAGAATTCAAGTTACAGTTAAAATCTAACAAATCGGAATTTTTCCTTAAGTATTCTCTTCTTCCTTAGATTTTCGTATATCCAAATAAAATAGATTTCAAAAAAGGACATTTTTAAATCCAATAAAACCAAACTTATAATATAATTTCATACTACAAGCCAAAAAAAAAACTTACTTTTCTACAATAGAAAAAAAAACACACGCACATTTTTATTTATAAAATATCCATCAAACAAACATCACAGCACATTTAATTTCATTCACAAATCATTTATCACTTAATAATGATTAAATAATTTCACATATAACAAATCTACACTCACTATAAATATGATAAAATTTAATTTTTTCAAAGAACACATTTTCTTGATTTTCAATCAAAACTGTCAAATTTGCAAAGAAAGAAAAATTATCGCACGACCGCACGACCGTCAGGGGGACAAGAACTTGGATAAATATACGATTTTCAATTTTCGAACCTAGATGGCGGTATGGTTGATAGGTGGAAAAGTTTTTATTTTATTGATTTTTATTAAATAAATTAATAAAAATATGATTAAATTATGTTTTTTTAGTAATTAAAAATATTATTGTTTATATAAATAATATTTATTTAATAATAATGTATGTAATAGCAATTATTTATGATAACACGCCAAATGGACCGAAAAACTAAGTTTTTACGATAACGATTTTTGTGCATTTTTTTGAGATTTCATAAAATGAAATTTTTGTATTTTTTCGGTTTTTTCTTAAATTTATGTGTTAATTTCATTTATTAAGTGTGTTTTTAAGTGAATTTATTAATTATTTAAGTTTTTTAATAATATTTTATTTATTTGATGCGGTAAAAATGTATAAATAAGCATAAACCGAATGTTTCAAAATGAATTTACCCAATTAATTAGTGATTATTTTTATTTTAGAGCATTATTACATTATGAATTATGTTTAATTATGATTAATCAACATAAATAAGCCTGTATATTTGGGAGTTATGAATATAATTCTGTTTTTTTTTATTGTTTTTCAAAACCACACAATTCGCAATTTATACTTTGCTTTACTTACCAACTTTAGTGCATTTAAGTGCACTATTATATATTATTTTCGAGAAATGCATAATAGTTCAGCTTCTGGCTATGTTTAACATATAATTGCGAGGGTTTATGTGTGTCCTTTGAAATATTTTCGAACTAACACTAACAGGAAATTTCCCTACTCAAAAAAGAAAAACCAAAAACGATACACAGCATATCCATTACACAAGATGAAACCTTCGCGGCGGCGCGCTGTTGAGATGATTTTAATAGTTAACGTAGTAATGTGGAGTCGATCGACGAGATTAACTTCCTTCTATACGATTCTGCTACAGCTTCCTAGTTTATGAGAGTTTTTACATATGTACAGCGCCTGCCCTAGGGTAGAGCGAATGGATCGGTCGCTCTAGGCGCCAGGTGGTAAGGGGCGCCAAAATGAATACGAAAAACAATTTCGACCAAAAAATAAAATTTTGATGGCGACTTTTTTCAAAAAACCTTAGCACCTCTCAAAGTTCCAAACACTTCTTGAACAAACTCGTTTCTTAGGACCTCTTGCAACTTGTAGCCGCTTTATCTGGTCTCTTGATGATGTTGATCTAACTGGTCTATCTGGTGTATCTGGTCTATCCGGTATATCTGGTCTTACTGGTCTAATTGGTCTATCTGGTCTGTCTGATCTATCTGGTCTATCTGGTCTATCTGGTCTATCTGGTCTATGTGGTCTATCTGGTCTAACTGGTCCATCTGGCCTATCTGGTATATCTGGTCTATCTGGTCTGTCTGGTCTGTCTGGACTGTCTGGACTGTCTGGACTGTCTGGACTGTCTGGACTGTCTGGTCCATCTGTTCTATCTGGTTTGTCGAAGTTCATTTAGTCTTATCAGAAAAAGTCCTAACCCACCTGTCTCACCTAACCCACAACCGATGACTTCACTGGTCTGATAGTGGCATAGCTATACTTATAATTGCTTAGCCCCACGGAGCACAGCGACCCCTGTCTTGTATGTACACGGAAAATGACTGCAATAAAATTTTGGAAATGTTAAACGTGAGCATGTAGTCCGATAACATTCCCTTGCGCATTCCCATAACGTGACCAACGACATGACCAACTACATAGTACGCGGAAGAGAGGCGAGAAAA
Organism: Thereva unica; assembly: GCA_949987705.1. Taxonomy (NCBI): domain Eukaryota; kingdom Metazoa; phylum Arthropoda; class Insecta; order Diptera; family Therevidae; genus Thereva; species Thereva unica. Next base: position 6,113,424 of record OX465286.1, read on the forward strand.
ATGAAAGGCCAAATTCGAGCCGATCTCCGTCAGCTTAGTCACAATTATTACGAAACTTTAAGTTTCTTCACAAAAAAATCCTGAACTCTCAACCTTCGGCCCACCGGCAGCCCGGCACTTCGAGTATTTGTCGTAAAGGTATATATTTTGTGTCATCTGTCGAGGCTACTATAATCCACCCTAATTGATTTAAAAAAAAAACAATAAACCCCTAAAAGTATGCACAATTATATGTAAGTATTATACAATTTTTTTTGATCATCCTAAAAGTATGTTAACATTTGACTTGCTTGAATAATAAGAAGAAAATCACTGGTCCACAGAGACGCTACGACCATAATACACCAAAAAAAATTAAAAAAAATTAAAACTCCGATTGTTTTTTTTTTTGTTGTGTTTATCATTTATTTAGTTACTTTTTTTTTGTTAGTTTTTTTCTTCTCATCTGTCATAACTTCATTTTTGTTATATATTTGTTTGTTTTTCTTTTGTTGTATTTGATGTTGATTTTTTGTTGTTGTTGTTGTTTTTGTATTATTATTATTAATAATTTTATCTTTTTTGTTTTTAATAATCTACAAGCCGATTTTTTTATGTGTTTTTTTTCCTCATTTTTTTTAATCTCTATTATTTTTTTATTATCTAATGTCAATATTAATATCAGCCCCTAAAAAAATAAAAAAAAACACAAAATTATGTGTAATTGTTTTTTGTTTTTTTCTCAATATTATTTAAAAATTAAAATTAAATTTTTTAAAGCAAACAAATTTTGTTTTTTTTTTGAATTTTAAAGTTTCTAGAATTTTTGGAAAAATTAAAATTAATAAAAAAAAGCGAATTTTTTGTTGCTTTTGAATGACGAAGAAGTGTAAAATTAATAATATAAATTTTGAAAATATTAAAAAAAATGTTTTTTTGATTTTTCTTTTTTTATCTTTTTGTTCTCTTTCTTTTTTTTTTTAAATATATATATATATTCTTTTCGTTTAAATTTTTTTTGTTTTTAAAGATAAATAACAAGTTTTGTTCTTACTTTTTTTTATTTATTTTTACTTTTAGTATTTTTTTGTGTGTTGTTTAATGTTGTTTTTTGTTTTTATTTAATTTTGTTGTTGTTGTTTTTAATTTATATTTTCTTCTGTGTTCTTTTAATCTTAAATTTTAAATGATTTTCCTTTTTTTCATGTTTTGTGGTTTTTCTCTGGTTGTCACTCTAAAATTTTTCTAAGCCGAATTTTTCTATATTTTTTTTTATATAATAATATATTTTATTCTTTTGTTTTTTTTTCGTTTTTTAAGTATTTTTTTTTTCATTTTTTCTTTTTAAATTTGAATAGGCACTATATATCATTTTTTTTATTTAAATTAATTTTTCACTTTTTCTTTTATTTATTTTTATTTTTTTATTTATATATATATTTTTATATATAAATTTAAAATTTTATGCAACACTATATTTATAAACTTACTCTGCTAGTTTTTTTTTTGTTTTTAATATTTTTTTTTGTTTTTACTTTTCAGTATTTTTTATTTTAATCTTACGATTTAAATTTTTTTCTTTTTGATCATTTTTAATTTTTTATTTATTAAATTGCGGAGTTTTCTAATTTTTTTTTGTTGTTTTTTATGTTTTAGTAATTTTTTGTTTATACTTTTAAATGTTATTTAAAGAGATTTTTTTTTTAAATTTTTTTTAAAGTTTTTTTCTTTTCTTGTTTTTTTTTTGTGAAGCATCGCTTTTATCTAATATGTATATGAAAAAGAAGGGGGGTGTGGGGGAGGGGGGGTTAAATGTTTTTAATATATTTTTTTATTTATAAATATTTATATACTTTTCTTCATATATATAGTTTGTTATTTTTTTTTTATATTTTGTTTTTAAGTGTGTGTGTGTTTTTTTTGTCTGCTATTATTAAGTAATTAATTTTGATTTTTAAAATGGAGGGTTGTGTGTGTGTGGGTGATTTAGTGTGTAGTTTAAATATATTTTTTTTATATTTATAAATAGAGAAAACACACAAAAAATAGGCGAAATAATTTATTTTTTTATTTTTTTTATTTGATTTAAAACGAAATTTTCGGTTTGTGTTAGGGTATGTGGTCAGTCTTCAGCGGAACGGAGGTGGGGGGAACTAACACATAGAGTATATCAAAAAATATGCTAGACGTGTGCCCTAACTGTTTCTGGAGCACACACACATGCCTCTTCTGATGATCGCAAGAGGCCAGGTATCCCCAGGGCTCAGATCATAGATACATTCACTTTATGATGGGTGAGTCTTTGGATAGCTTTCAGCACCGTATTGAAGGGTCCCACATGCACGGAGCCCTAGCCGCGGACTTCCTCACAGTAGCGGCTACTGCTATTCGTCTAATTTTCAAGATTCGTTAGGAAACGAACTCCTCTTCTCTGGTCCTAGGAAGCTGAGCGCGCTGAAGTCTTGCTACCGAATTTTGTCGAGAAGTGTACATCTGACAATTCCTCACCCCATGATCCCCCATTGCATTATACCACACCAGCTCGGAAAGTTCCCTGCGTGTTAAAATCTTGGGGGTGCGAGAGGGAGTTGGAGATCTAACCACCACCCATAGCTTTCCGTGATGCCAAACTGAATTACATCGGCTCAGAGAAACGGAATCTCGATGAAGAGAAAGAAAATAGAGCGTCAAGAGGCCAGTACCATGGATCTTGGTTGGTGTACAAAATTACTCTTTTTAAGAAATAAGAGTTTGTGTTACTGCGGGTATTAATGCAAAATTTTATATTTTTTTTTTTAGAAAAATATCGCGAAACTACTTTTTTTTTAATTGTTTTTTACTTAATTTTTATAATTATTTTATTTTTTACATTATATACTAATCGTTCTACACTCTATATTTATAACATGCGATTTCCTATTCGAGATTAAGGAGTGATTTAAATACGAAGCTCTCGAAGCTCTTTGGAAGCTCTCAAGAATATTCTGACTTTTTATGGGTCGTGGGTCGAGCACACGTGTCTCTGTTAATAAACTATGCATTATGGTTGTTTGTTTTATTAAAATTTGCTATATTTATTTTTTGGAAGCTCGGTAATATGCTAACGAGACTGTTTTATTTATTATCTGAATATATTTAACTTTTTGGCTTGCCATTGACTGAGCAAATTTTTTTTTTTTTGGAAGCAAAACAACTATTGTCAGAGCTCAACCTTCTCATATTTTTTACTACCATAGTCCATAATGTCTTGTACTTGTTATGGTGTGAGCGCAGAGTATAGAGCTAGATAAGGAAAAAAAGTTTGCGCAGTTTGTTTTTAGTAAAAGTTGAAGCGATATGGGGTTGAGGGTATATTGTCGAGTCCATGGAATTTTTGTTCGTAGCGAGCTCCTGGAAGGTCAGATCGACCGGGGACGCACAATTATAATTAGTTTGTTGCCATAACTCATGTTGTATCTGAAATCAGTCTGGTTGTTTGATCGGGTGTAATGCATATCGAAATCCATTCAGTGGAGTTTATTAAGCTTATTAGAGTGAACTGGTCACCACTTGTACGGAGATTTTTTTTTATTAAGTCCAGTTCAGAACGTATAACTGTCCATAGTGTGCGTTACCTGGATTTTAGCCAAAGCCCCGGACATTTTTTTTAAAAGAAGTAAACACGCGGTTTTCTCTCTCTCTTTCTCCCTCTCTTGTTCGTCGCTAGCGTAGCTACTACTATCACGACGACAATGTGCCCGTGATGATTGCCATGATTCTAGTAATATTTCGTCATGTTTAGGATGCCAATTTTTTTCTTTTTTTTTTTGTTGTAAGTGTCCCAAGTCACCCCAGAGATAGCAGTGCAGGTCTCTATCTACATTGGCCGGTCTCTATCTACTTTTGGTAGATTTCTATCTGCTATTGGGCTGGTGAGTTTTTCTCGGTCTTCAAACCTCCTGCCAGAGAGACTAGGTAGCTGGCTTTCTAAATTCTCATTTATCATTTATATCTCGCCGTCCGAACTTATACAACATCCAATCAATCCATCAATCACAGGGTTCATCACCACCTTCCGTTTAAGTAAAGTATATAAATATTCTGAAACTATCGTCTGAGTGTGCGGACAACCCCCAGCCTGTTTTGGGTCGATCACACGTGTTTCTGCTAATGATCGACTGAGGAAAGAAACAAAACGTGAGCACTCATCTCGTATTTTTTTTAAACGAAGCAAAATACGATTTTTAGAACCCTAACGAACAATTCCCAGCCTGTTTTTGGGTCGTGGGTCGAGGCACACGTGTTTCAGCTGATTATCGGCTGATGAAAGAAGCAAAACGTGGTCACACGTATCTAATTTGTTTTTAAAAAAAGGAGCATAATAAGGTTTCAGAACCCTACTAAGCAACCCCCAGCTTGTTTTTGGGTCGTGGGGCGAGGCACACGTGTTTCAGCTGATTATCGGCTGATGAAAGAAGCAAAACGTGGTCATACTTATCGAATTTTTTAAAAAGGGAGCATAATAAGGTTGTAGAACCCTATTGAGCAACCCCCAGCTTGTTTAGGGTCGTGTGTCGAGCCACCTGCCCATGCTCTTGATCAACTAATAAAAGATTCTTACCACTCCCTCGCAAAAAAAACACGGACGCACGGACATCACCCACGCGGTTGGGGGAATGAGAAAAGTTTCAACGACTATGCCATGGAATCGGAATCGAGCCATAAACCTATGATATGGTAGACGGTAGAGGCCTTCACTCCTTGGTTGAATGATACTGAAATATAATATACATATATGTATATATACACATATATATGTATATTGACATAAAGCCTCGCCGAAGACTGTGTGAAAAAAAATTAATATATATATTTATGTTTTAGTAGATAACGAGTCTTACACATAAGCTACAATAAAATATATAAATCACCCCTTAACCGTCGCGCACCGCGATCAGCAATCCTCTGGCTCACGCGTTTTAATTTTATCCTTTTGTTTTTTTTTGTCCTTTTAAATATTACTTATGCAATTTATACTTTTTTCTATTTTTTATGTGCTTTTTTGTATGTGTGGGAAGGGGTGTATCTTTTCTGTGTTTTATACAATTGTTTTTGTTTTGTCTTGTTTTTTTTGCTTTTTGTTAATTATTTTGTTGTTGTTGTTGTTGTAATAATACGTATCTTCTTCCATTGAGGATATAATTATCGCCCAGATTTAGAGATTTGTTTTAGAAAGTTTATTATATGTTTTTTGTTGAAAAAAAAATTTTTGTTTTGTTTAATTTTATTTTTTGTTTGTTTTTAAAATATCTACATTGCATAAGCTCAAAACTTATCACAAGCAGCTTACAATTTTTTTTTTGTTTTTGTTTTAGTTTTTTTTTTTTAATTTTATACTAACGCTAACTACACTTTTTGTTTTTTTTTTTATTTAAATTTATTTTTAAATGTAACAAGAAAATAAGATTATGATTCTTTTTTTTTTGTTTTAACTTTTTTTTTATTTTTAAATTTATTTGCTAAATTCTTCTAAGGACTATTTAACATTTTCACTTAAGGATTTGATTTTTCTTTTTTGTATTAATATATAGTTTTGGAATTCTTTTTCTTTATTTTTTTTTTCTAACCTAGTTTTTAAGCTGAATTTATTTTTTATTTTTTTTTTAGATATTTTTTCTTAAAGTGAATTTTTTTTTACACATTTTTTTGCTTTGTTTTTAATTTAATAAATTCATGCAGTATTTTTATTTCTGGTATGGTTTTTTGCTTTTTTTTAAATACTTCATGTTTATATTTAGATTATATTTATATAATGTTGTTTTTTTTTTTCATTTTTTACGTTCGGTTTTTTTTTGCTTTTTTTTTATTTTTAAATTAAATTTCTACACGCCAAATAAACCCATTGCACATGCACACACTTTTTTTTTGATTAATTTAAAATATTTATTAAAAAATACCTTAAATTAAAATATTTAAAAAAATATACAACAAAAAAAAATAATTTAAAGTTTTTTTTTGTTTTGTTTTTATAAACTAACAAAAAATAATAAATATAAAAGGAAGTGTCTTATCGGACGCAGAGTTGACGAGATTCAACGACAGAGTTGACGAGAGTCGACCCCGAGTTGACGAAAGAGTCAGCCAGAGGGATCCATAAAAAAACAAAATTCAGCCCAATTAAACGTAGCTAAAGTAGGAGGGTTTTCGACTGCAATGATTAAATAGTAACCGAAATATGCTATGAAACACATATGATATGCAATTTACAATCAGAATGCATCCAATAACAACAATTTAGCTAAATTCAGCTGAGCTGAATACAAGCAAAAATGACTTAAATGAAAAAATAGCTGAACTGAAATATGCTTAAAAACTCTTTAACGGCGATTTACAATTCGTCTGTATTTAATAACAACAATTCAGCTATATTTAGTAGAGCTGAATAAGAGGGTATATACGACTGAAATGGATAAAATAGTAACCGAAATGTGCTAAGAAACACTTTAATGGCAACTTGCAATCAGATTGCATTCAGTGACAATTCAGAGGAGAAAGGTACACAACTGAAGTGAATGAAAATAGTAACCGAAATATGCTAAGAAACTTTTCAACGGTAATTTTCTTTATTCAGGCTGTATCCAATAACAACATAAAACTGGCAAATAGCGTAATTCAGCGAAGCTGAACGTAAAGGAATGCGTCGTAAATGAATAAGAAACTCTTCAATGACCATTTACAATTCAGGTTCATTTAATAACAGCATATAAATGTGCCAAATAGGTCAATTCAGCGGAGCTGAATAAGAGGGATTACAACTAAAATGAATAAATACGGCAATTTGCAATCAGACGGTATCCAATAACAATTTATAAATGCCAAATAGGTCAATTCAGCTGAGCTAAATAGTCGTCAACTCTGCGTCCAATAAGACACTTCCAATATAAAAACAAAATTTCAAGTTTATTTTAATTTTGTTTTTATTTAATATCATATTCTATATTTTGTTGTTGTTGTTTTTAATAAAAATAAAATAAACACAATGTTTATATTTTTGTATTTTATAATTTTTCATAATGATATTTTTTATTTATGTTTTTTACTTTTTTCATAAAGAAGACGCGAATTTATCGGCAGTGTAAAGTAGAATTTTCTCTCTCTCTCTACTTTTTGTTTTCCTTTTATTAATATTTATTTTTATTAAAAGAAATTGGGCAGTGCTTTTCCAAATACATTTTAAAACTGTCTTCATTTATTATTATTATTATTATTTTTTTTTTTTGAAAATAAAACATGGCGGAGAAAAACTTTGAATTATTTTTATTTCTTATTGTGTATTTTTTTGTTTTAATAAAATAAAATAATAAATAAAATACTAAATAGTAAATAAAGTAAAACTAATTAAAATATTATTAAATGAAGCAATATACACTATATTAACTAAAAATTTCGATTACCCCCGACGAGTACGAGTTTATGAGACAAGGTTGCAAAATTTTTTTTGTTACTGTCAAAATCCAAGACGAACAAAGACAAGACTCCAAGGGTCAAGTTTCGGCGTCAACTATGTTTTCTAGACTTGTGAAGGACTGCCCCTAACTAAAAAAAGGAACATTATATAACTAGTGATTAGCTGCGACACGCGAATGCGTTAGGAAGCGCGCCAGTACTAATTCTATGGGACGAATATATACCTTATAGGAAGCACCACTACTATATTAATTATAGAGGCGAGTACCTACCTTCTTGACTTTATAACAACTATTACATGGATTTTGAGATCAGGTTGTGTTCGATTGGAGGAGCGCGAATCAAAGGGTTTGCTTCAACGCAAGAAGAAGACACTGCCCAGGGAAAGAGCAGCTACAGGCCAAAATTCGACGAAACTCCTTATGGGATATGTACAAGGAGACCGAAACCGAAACAGGGTTAGCGCAAAAAAATGCCATCCAAAAAAGTAGCAAGACGGAGCGCTTTGGCTCAAACCAAACCCAAGCTATTGCTATCGATTTTTTTCTAAAAAAAACTTAATTGGAAGCTTTGTGACTGGGCAGTACAATTTAAAATCGATAAGTTTGCGCCACTGCAATTAAAAAAAAAAATAAGCTAATAGAAAAAGGTAATAAATAATATAATAAAAAGAGTAATAAAAAGGTAATAAAAAAAGCAATGAAAAGGGTAATAAAACAAAAGATATTAAAGACACACCTAAAAAACCCCATAAGATATTGATGTTTGTAGTAGTAAACTACATGAAAAGTTTGTAAAGGTAATATAAAAGTAATAGCAACAGGTAATAAAAAAACGTAAGGGTAATAAAACGGAGCATAATAGAGATACACCTAAAAATCCTGATAAGATATTGATGTTTTGTAGTAGTAATCCACTAGAAAAATATCTAAACGTATAATAAAAAGGTAATAAAAAAGGTAATAAAATGTGGTAGCTGCCAGTTCTAAGTAGCAGCTCCACAAATAGCTGCTGTATATTTGTGAGACTACAGCGAGTAAGAGATTGAGCATCATTCCCAAAGATATTTAGGATATATGTGAATACTATATCAGTTTTAGGCTTTATTAAAAAAAAATGAATCTCTAGTATTTTAATTTTTTTTATTAACGGAGTTTTGTCACAATAGTGTTGTAAATAAGTATCAATGCTTGCAGAGACCTGCCTGCCTCCTCAAATAATGTAATCTAATGAATATTAAAAGGGGAAAAAAGATAAACAAAAAAGGGAAAATTATCTAAGATAAGAAAAAAGGGAATAATGCAGCGGAATCGAACCACAAAACTCTGGGATGGTGTAGTAGTATATATTTTGTTTCACAAGGCTAAAGTGTATATTGTTAATTTTCTTTGTTTTTTTTTGTTTTGTTTCTTATATTAAAGCTATACCAAGCAAAGCTTCGAACATTATTCCAGAACGAATGCAGAAAAGAGTAAAATTAAAATGATATGAAAAAAATTATTTTTAATGAATAAAAACTAAAGATGCATGAAAAAATTGTGTAAAACGTATAAAGTAAAAGTAAAACAACAAAATAAAACATCATTTAACAACAACGCTAAACATTTTCATATGTTACAATTTTTTGTTTCTCTCTAATAAAATATATTTATACTATAAAGGGAAATTGCAATTTACTATTATTTTTTTTTCTTAATTTACAATAATACTTTTATATTTTTTAACATAAATAATAACAATTTAATAATAATAGTTTGAACCAAAAAAACAAAAAAAAAACAAAAAAAGGAAAGAAAAGACATCGATTACAGGACGGAACTTTGTGGAACATTTTTAATAATTTTTGATTTTAAATTTTAAATTTTTTTTTTCATATTTTTTTTAGGTATTATTATTATTATATATATTTATATTTGTTTTGCTATGGAAGAAAACTAAAAAGGAAAATATTAAATAAAAATATGCAATTAATTTTTTTCCCTCTATCTCCCTTTCTCTCTCTCTCTGTTTCTCTCCCTCACTCGCTCTTTCTCTATTTATTTATTGATAATATTGTTACTTTTTTGTTTTTTCCTAATTCATAAATTAATTATTTTTCATTCTGTTTATATTTATATATGTATGTGTGATGTCTCTCTATCAAATATATTCCTAAACTCAAGCTATTATTAAGGCGCTATACATTTCAGGTTCAGATTTTTTTTGCATTATATTATTATTTTTTCCGGATTTAATATCTGCGTTAATATATAATTCTTTTTTTTGTATGTTTCAAAACAATTCCTTTACTCCTATATACTATTACCTATATTTTAATTTCAGTCCAAAACATATTATCTCTAAAATTAAAAGCAGAAAAGTAGCCCTCAGAAATATTATCTCCAGCCAGTTTAGGATAGTGCCTTTGTACCACAGAAGTTGCGTAATATACAACTAGAATTGTTCCCAGATGTTTTTCCAAAATTAAAAGGAAATGAAACTGCGCCTCATGGATAGATTGGAGCGGAGCTGAATTAAAGGGATCCATAAAAAAAACAAACAATTCAGCTCAATTAAGCGGAGCTAAGTAGGAGGGTTTACGACTACAATGATTAAATAGTAACCGAAATATGCTAAGAAACTTTTCAACGGCAATTTTTCTTCATTCAGGCTGTACGGAAAGGGATGCGACTGAAATGAATAAGAAACTCTTCAATGACCATTTACAATTCAGGTTCATTTAATAACGGCATATAAATGTGTCAAATAGGTCAATTCAGCGGAGCTGAATAAAAGGGAATATAACTAAAACGAATAAATACGGCAATTTACAATTAGACGGTATCCAATAACAATTTATAAATGCCAAATATGTCAATTCAGCGGAGCTGAATAGGAGGGAATACGACTAAAATGAATAAATACGACAATTTACAATCAGACTGTATCCAATAACAATATATAAATGCCAAATAGGTCAATTCAGCGGAGCTGAATAGGAGGGAATACGACTAAAATTAATAAATACGGCAATTTTCCAATCAGATTGTATCCAATAACAATATATAAATGTGGCATAGCTCAGAAAAACGACTGAAAAATATTCTCTGCTGGTCTCCTTTAAAAGGTTGATGTTATTATAAGAGCAATTACACCGAGTTGATAAAATCTTAAAGCTTCGGCGGAAAAAAACTAGTTATTTTTTTGTTTTTAATTTATTTTTGGATTAGTAATAAAATAATGTATATTTAGTGAACTTGTGTAATACATATCCCCGGGATGTTGCACTTGCTTTAAGAAAAAAAAATATAAAATAAAAAGAGGAGAAGGAGGATTTATTGTGTTTTAGTATTATTACTCTAATTTTGCTTGGTTTTTTTTAATTTTCTTTTTTTAGTTAGCGATAAATATTGCATTGCAAAATTTGTTTTGTATTTTTAAATGTATAAATATAGCTTCGGTTTTTTTTGTTTTTTAATAATGTAACATTGCAATATTTTCTGTGTTTTCCATTATATAAATTAACAATTTAAAACTGAGATATATTTTTTTCACTTTTTTTGCTCTTTTTTTTGTATTTAAATTATTTAAATATATATTGATTTTTATTTATAATGTTTTTTGTTTTGTTTTTATTTTTTTTAATTCACTGCTTAGCACTGAAAGAAGCTCCAATTTTATAGATTGTTAAGAAATTATTGTTACACGGTATATATGTATATATAATATTTTTTTAAATTATTTTTACTTGTAATTTTTTGGTTTTTTTATTGTTTTTTTTGTTTTTAAGTTCTTTTGTTTAAATACACACACAAAAAAGATACTTTATAAACATAAATATTAATTTTAAATTTTCTACTTTTTTTAGTCACATTTCTTTCATATTTTGTATTTAGTACCATTAAGAATTATTTTTTCTTTTTTTTTGGTTTTTGGAATTTTTCTTAAAATATAATTTTTCTTATTTATTTTTGTTGTGTTCTTTTGTTATATAATTTTATTTATTTTTTTAGTTGGGACGCTAAGCTGACAATTTCTATTAAAAATAATTTTTGGATGATTTGTATATTTTCTTATATAAGTTTTTTTTGGACAGAATATGGTGTGGTGTTGTAGACCAACAAAATATAATTATTAAAAAAAACTAAAAAAAAATCTTATAGGATGGTAGAAGAGTGGAAATTGTTGTATTGTCTCGTCCAGCGTGATAGGGGCATGGAAGCTCGAACCCCAAACCTCTGTAAAGATAGTAGTATATGTCCTAATCAATACTAGGCTACACCAAAACTGTGGCAACAATGATTCTCTATTGTGTTTAGGTATTACTCACAAAAACCCCGAAAATCATTAATATAATGATTGTTCGCGCAGACGTAATCTTCCAATTCTAAGTAGAAAATCAATATATAGATTCGATGTCATTTAACTGCGTTATAGGTGAAAGACCATAACCAGTTGATACCACCACATTGGTATAGAAATCAAAGTTTAGCTCTGCCTTAAAATATTATTAAGAAATTATTTTTTATTGAGGTATGTGTAGCATGTTTTATTATGATATTTATTTGGTTCCCACACTCAATCGTCCCAATACCTACTGATAATCTCGCATTCTAGTCTAGTTAAACATGCGCATTTCTCTCTTGCGCTAACCGGAATAAATAGTAATCTAGCAGCTCGATATAAAATCTAGTTAAAGTAATTAAAATGGACTCGAAGAAGGGGGGAAAGGTCCCCGATTTAGAGGCACATCCCTTCTATCGATCTAATAGTAATATAAAATATCTGTGGACATGGTTTCAGCCAAAATCGGACGACCTTTTTTTTCTCCAAACAAATATATTTCTTGAGTCTGGAAGCACAACAGCTTAGTTAGTTATAAAATAATCAACGACGAACAGGAAGCTCTCTAGTCTAGGAAAGGAATGAAAAAAAGGTTCCATTTAAACCGGCTATCATTCCAATGCTGCAAATAACCTTCTGATGCCCGGCACATGTCCGAGGACTATGTTTCAATCAGGTGCTCGCCCTTTGTCATCAAAAGCCAAAATATTTCTGGGTGTGTAGAGGGCCAAGTAAAAAAAAAATGGCATCGCTACTCAGGGGAGCTTATTTTGAGCGCTGTTAAATGTACTCCCGCATTACTGGAGATATGCATACATTTTATAGAACAAAGAAAACGGACGATTATCTTCGTGTCTCGATAAAAGGTGACTCAATGGACCGGCTCTCGATCGATATGGGGGGGGACAAGCAGGTTGGGAAGTGGTTAGCATTTAGTTGGGAGACTGCTTTGATAAAACCACGCAAAGGAAAGCAAAAAAACAAGATGTGAACAAAATAAAAGCTTTTAGTATAATGCTACTAGAACGCTTTTGAAGGAACAGAAAAAGGTGTATACTCCCCTGCAATGTAATATTAAAAATTCTATATATGGAACTGGTATGGGAACGGAAGCGCTGTAATCTTTTTAAGGAGTGCTTCAACACGGCTATTGTCGCACTCCATTTCCCGCTGGGCAGTGCTCAAACATGGCTATTGGAGCACTCTATTTCCCCCCCCCCCTAGGCAGAAACACAAATCGGCTTGGATCTTTTTAGCTTCTAGCTACACCCTACTATTTTCAATCGATCAAAAATCTATGATACCGAGTCATGGAAGATTTATTGGCTTAGCTGTGTGTGCGTGCGTGTGCGTGGGTGAAAAAAAAACCCCCCGAGCCAAGTCTCGTCGCAATCCAAGCCGCCATCCACTGGACTATATCCGTTTGTATGTGTTTGGTGTATGCCAATCTCTGATCCAAACTAGTACTTTTGATTTGTTTGTTTTAAATCCATAAATCGTAAATATTTTTTCTGTTTTGTTTATTTTTATTTTATAAATAAGAAAGAAAAAAATATTATTTTAATTCGAATTTTTATTTAAGCAGCAGCTTGCTAAGGGCCATTCTGTGGTATGTATTAACCATTAATATTTATTTATTTATATATATGTATATATCACAACTATCTATACAAAACGTGGATTTTTTAGGTGATTTTGATTTTTATTTTTTATAATTTTTTTTTTTTAATTTATTTTTCACCTTCAATAATAATTTTTTAGTTCTAATGATCCATTTATACAGGAGGATGTATGCACCACGGGGAGACACAAAAGCTTTTTTCAATTATAATTGAAAAGCTTTTCATGCGCACGTCTGATACCAAATACACTAAAAGCTTTTAAATAAGCTTTTAAATAAGCTTTTGATTAAGCTTTTAAATAAGCTTTTAAATAAATAAAAGCTTTTGCATCTGAGAAGCATACATCCTAGTGTATAATGGGTTATAATACTGAAACAAACAAAAAAATTATTGTATTTTTTTATATATAATAATTATTATTTATATATTGTGGAAGGATTGAGTTTTTTTTCGTACTTAAAAAATAATTCTATATAATATTGAAAATAAATTAAAAAATACTAATAATAGTAATAATAATAATAATAATAATAATAATAATAATAATAAAAACAAGAATGTAATCAACACACCACACCATAAATAATAAAAAATAAATAAAACACTTTACTAATTAATAATTTTGTAATTTTAAAGCGCTATGATTAAGCTGAGAGCCATTTCAACTTTGGGTTTATTTTTATTTAACTTTTTTTTGGTTTTTTATTTCCACTTTTAAATAATTTTTGTTTTTGCTCTTTTCTCTCTATATATATAACTTTGTTGTTGTTGTTTTTTGTTTGTTTTTTTGTTGTTTAAATTACAGCGCGCTCTAAATTGTCTCGACGTTTTGTTTTTGTTTATTTTGGTTTTATTTTAACTTTGAATTTTTTTTCGTAATTTTTTTTTTGTTTTTTTTTTGTTTTTTTGAAAAAATTCTCTTATCATCATTTTTTTACAAAATATATATATATATTGGTGAAATTAGCTAAAAACATTCCAATTTTTAAAAAATATTTGTTTTCTTTCTTTCTATATTTGCCTTTTATTTAATATTTTTTTAATAACAATTTTTTTTCGCTTGGTATTTTTTGTTTGTTTAATGTTTAAAAAGCTAATCGCGACTAAAATTTCACAACAAGCCAAAAATAACTTAAAAGCAGTGAAGCTATAGATGCCAAAACAAGAGCTTAACTGCTACCACCCGTACAGCTCCCTTGGATAATCTGATGAGAAAGAGTGCACTCACTCACACGCAAATAAATTTGTGATCACTATTTGTTGGTCAATGCTCAACCGTTCCAGAACTTACTTATATCATCCAGAACAACGTGAAAGAGAACTGCATTAGCAGAGGCAACAACAACAGGGAGATCCTGGCCAGAGCTGAGAGCTGTCGCGCAAAACGAAGGGTCCGCTGGAGGAGAACTGTTTCCGCCCTATGTCTCATGAAGGATTGAAGGACATTATAAGTCAAACTAAGTCAAGTCAAGAACCACAATCTCAAAAATCATGAAGGAGACGTGTTGACAGATGATTGATTAACGAGTTTAACGTAAAATTTTCCCAGGCCCAAGAGCAACAATACCTACTCAATACCTACTGTGCAAGTAGGTTCAGTTTGCTGAAATAAAATCGAGATACAGATGCAAGACTGGAGAGGTACCGCGGAAATTAAGAAATATAGATCACAAATCGATGACCTAGGGGTTTTTTTGCATCGAAAGTTTTTTATATGTGAAAAAATCTGAGGAGTCAATAATTTTTACTAACCGTTCTGTCATGTCATTAAGGGCATGGGGGGCAATGTCTAAAAGTAAACTTGGTTTGAAAAATAGGGGAGGAGAATAGAAAAGGTCAGGGGGTGTCTAGAGGACGCACAAGAAAATATCAATGAAGCTAACGTTTGAACTCTGAAAGATGTTGTTGGAACTGCAACGTACAAAGACTAGGACTAAGGAATACACGCCTTTCCCCTCGGGGGACCACTGCTATAGACCATATCTTAGCAAAAGGCGGGGGAATGGCTATAGGGTATATAGGGGTGGGTCGAGCGGCCTAGTCTTGTGTTGTGGGGAAAAATATTGCCGTGTAGGTAGAAGGTTCTTACAAATTTCCGCAGAACAATTGTGATACGGCATATAGAGGGGGCTGCCTGCTGAATTCCTATGGTGGCTTAAACAGTCTGTAGAGGCGGGCGCGACCAATAAGTTTTGGTACAAACGACATGACAAAAGTCGGCTGCGAAAGTGACTTATGGAGAAAAGGGTGAGCGGGAATAATGGGAATTGCGCGTCGATTCCACCTTCCTCTCTCACTCTCTTAGGTTAGGTTAGGTTGAAATGGCTGCCCCCACCAGGGAGCCCACTTAAGCACGTCATTGGGCGCATTGTGATGCCATTCTAGTGTTGGGACAAAAAGTTCAGGCCACTTGCTCTCACCCTCTTGCCGTGTGTCGTGTGTACGCTCGTGTGGAATCAGGCATTGCAGTCTTATCTGAACTTATCGGGCTAAATTACATGCGGCCACACACTACATTTTAAAAATATTTAATAAATAAAGTAATAAAATAAGTAAAGTAGTAATTTGACGATTTACAAAAAAAAAAAAATAGGACGCGAGTTAAGGAGGGAGAGATTTCTTACAAGTTTCTGTTTAACACAAAAAAAAACTATAAATATTTTTCCTTAGGTCTTTTTGTTTTTTTATTTTTTATCCATAATTTTAAAAGTATTTTAAAGAAACAATATTCTTCTGTTTTAAAGATTTTTATTTTAGTTCAAATAATTTTATTTTTTAGGCGCGATCAATCTCAATTTATTTTTATTATTATTTTTTTAATCAATCATGAAAATTATTTTTATTAATTTTTTTTTATTAATTATAATTATCCATTTTGTTTTATTATTAATTTTTAATCAATTTGTTGTTGTTGTTTGTGTTTGTTTTTGTCGTTTTTGTTTTGGTTTATTAAACGAGTAGTTTTTTTGTTGTTGTTATATTTTTAAACAATATGTTTTTCAATTAATTTTTTTTTATTTATTAATTTATTTTCTTTGCTATTACATTATTATATATATATGTAGGTATATATATAAATTTAAATTTAAATCTGGCCTTATTTATATGAACGTAGCGCGAATGATATGACAATATTAAGTAATATCAAATATTTTGTTTTTTTGTTTATTTTTTTTATTTATTTTTTTTTATTATTCTTTTCTTCATTTTTATATTATTTTTTTGTTTTTATTCTCTTTTGTTACTATATAAGATTTTTTTTTATGTAAAGATATTTTACATTATTTCTTAAATGTTTTTTTATTTTGTGTGGTGTGTGTGTGTTTAATGTGTTTATTATTTTAATTATCATCATTATTATTATTATTATTATTAATCTTACGTTATATAAAAGAGCAGGCGATTTTTTTATTTTGATTTTAAATTACTTATCTTTTTTTTGGTTTGTTTATTATTTTTGTGTGTGTGTATGTATGTATGTGTGTGTATTATGCTAAATATAATTTTTTATTTTATTTTTGCAACTTGTTATTGTTTTTAATATTTTTTTTTTGTAATTAAATAATTAAATTCAAATAAAAATATCAAAAAAAAATTTAAATTAAAACTAATAAAGAATATGATTTTATTAATTATTTATTTTTGGGTGGTTGTGAATTTTTTTTTATTATTATTATTATTATTAAATTTTGTTATTTGTTTTTTTTTTTCTTACTGTGTGTGAATACAAATAATTTAGTTAGATATTTTTTTTGTGTATTGTTTTCTTGTTTGATTCTCTCTATATGTATATTTTCGCGCATTTTTTATGTTTTTTTTTAATTTTTGCAAACACTTCTCTTTCTTTTGTTCTCTAAGTAAAATTGTGTGTGTGTTGTGTGTAATTGTCTTTTTTTTTTGATTATTTTTTTGTGTATGTGTAATTTTACTTAAATAGAACAAACAAGCAATAAAAAAAATTTTTTTTTTGTTTTTTTTTTTTTATTTTTGTAAATGTAGGTACTAACAAAAAATAAATGTAATTATTAATTAATTACATTTTTTTTTTGAATAAAAATTTTAAATAAACAAAAACAAAACACATGTAGATATATACTCGTATATGTGTGTGTGAGGGGTTTGTTTTAAATATATATATATATATATATTTTTTTTTGGAAAGAACAATTACAAATTTATTTCATTTATTTATTTTTTTTTGTATCGTGAGATTCACTACTAAATTATTTTTGATAATAATTTTTGTATTTTTTTTGTCTTTTCTTTCTTTCATTTATATTATCCTATTATAAGTATATATATATATGTATATATATAATTTTTTTCTTATTTTCTTTTTTTAAAAGCATTTAAAAAATAATAATACTTTATTTATTTATTTTTATGTATATATATATATTTTTTTTAATTTTTTATTTAATTACACAATTTATTTATAGATATCATTTTACATAATGTACCTAAAAAATATTTTTCATTATGAGAATTTTTTATTTTATTTTATTTTTTTTTTTTTTTTTGTTAGTGAAAATTGTCTTTCTTCTTTATTATTATTTATTATTATTATTTGGTGGAGGGACAAAAATAACATCATATTTCATTTTTCTTTTACTTTTTTTTTCATTTTATGCAATTTAGTTATTAATTTAAATTTTTTATATAGTTTTCCTAATAACGATTTTTATACTACTATACGGCATTTTTTTTGTTTTGTTTTTCATATAATAATAATCTCATCTTTCTTATTCATTTTTCTTTTATTATAATATTTATTTTCTTTTGTTTTTTTTGTTTTTTTTTTGTTTTTTTAATTTATTAAATATATATACTTAATTTTAAACATAATTTTTTTTAGGGGATTTTGCTTCTCTCTTTTTTGTTTTTTTAATTTTCTTTTAATTTCCTTTTTTTAAATTTAGTTTAATTTACTTTTGCTAGGTTGTCTTTTTTTAATTTCTTGTTTTTTTTTACTTATTTATTTTTTAATTTTAATTTTTTTTGTCTTCTTAAAAATATATAACAACTAACTAAAATAAAATTTTACCCCATCATTTTTTTTTGTTATTTACTCTTTTTCCTTTTTTGTTCCGTTTTTTTAATTTTAATAAATATAATAATAATTAATAAATAAAGTTCGTTTTAAATAATTTTTTTCTCTTATTTTTTTTTAACTAATAAATATAATTTTATTTATCTAATAAATTGTACTTAAACAATTTTTAAAATAAATTATTTTTAAATAAAATAAAAATTTAATAATTAATCAGAAAAAATAAAACAAGATAAATTTTCTTAATAAAAAAAAAACAAACAAAAAACTTACATAAAATTTTCAATTATTATTATTATTATTATTATTTAATTTTTATTTTTTTCATATTTATTTTCCTCACAAAATTAAAAAAAAAAACAAAAAAAAAATTCACAAACACCAAAAAATAAAAATACAAACAAAAAAATATATATCAAAAAAAAAAATAATAAAAAAAACAATTTAGTAATTACTATATGTAATTATTTATAAATAATTATGAATAACATTAAAATTACGTGATAAAATTATTATAATTACACTAAAAGCTAAAGGCAGTGCTCTTAGTAAATTATTACTATCTATCATAAGCGTTGATTGGGCACCATTACACAGATCCTTTGTACAGGCACAATAAATAGCTTGAACATCATGTGTACCAAGACGTTTCATACATTGTCGATCATCACGTTCATCTGGTATATAACCGCAACCACGTACAACACGAACTTTACCATATACTATATTCCGAATTTAAAAATAGAAAAAGAGAAAAAAGAGAGAGAGAAAAAAATTATAATTTTTTATTAATTATTTGTAAATTGAATTAATTTTTTAAAGTTTTTTAATTATAATAAATTAAGATCAAATCTCGAACGTCGAGAAGGCGTCATTTGAAAAATTTCGACGCCATTTTGTTTTGGTTTTTTAACTGTCAACTGTTATATTAAGTTGAAATTTTTGACAAGTAAAAACTATGGAGATTCATAGTAATTAAGCAGAACACACACACACAAAAAGCTTTCGGCCATTTAAAAATTTCGCCGCCATTTTGTTTTTTAACTGTCAACATATAACTGGCATTTTAGATAAAGTAAAAACTATGAAGATTGAAGCTAGCACACACACACACATACAAAAAGCCAATAGATTCGCTGTGTTTTGATTGTGGAAATGCTATGAACAAGATCACGATCAATCAAATTGTACAAGATTCTAATAGGCCCATATATAGTATACACATCAACGAAGATAACTCTAAATATTGTACAATATATTCAAACAGCATTGCCAGACATCAAAAATTTCTTATTTTACAGGATTTTTGGTGTTTAAGCCCATTTTCCCGGCCTCGACGCACGCATTTATGACGAAAATTCATCATTTATTACGAATATAAAACTAATTAAGAAAAACTGATAAGCCAAATCTTAATTATTCGATTACGAATACTTCGGTTGAGAGGTCGGAAGGGGGTGGGCATCATCGTAAAACAAAAAAATCATTTTGTTTTCGTTGACAGTGACGTAAATCCTAATTTCTGCCCATGTACACCATTTGCACCTATGAAAGTGCCGCCCCTGGGAATAGGTAATCCGTGATTCTTAATTTTAAAAAGGTAATCCTCCTCTTCATCAAACTGGAAATAGCAGGTCAATGGAGAAGGAGATATAATCATAAATTATACCAACTGTACCGGGGACCCGAAGGGCATTAGCCAGGAACCAAACGGCATGGAGATAAATGCTGGAAGAAACCAAGGACAATAATAAGCTGTAGGGCTACAGATGATTATGAATCCTCGATGATATTTACGACGCCCTTAAAAATTGTCCAATTTTTCGACCATTGAAATATGGTATAAACACAGGCGGCAGCAGCAGCGCTGAAGACTTTATTCCATATGCTGTATTTACAGATATAGTCAAAATGGGTGCGACAGCGAGGGAGACCCAACCTCCGCGGGAAGGATGGCGTAGACCAGAATGCTCAGAGCTTAGCGATGCCAAACTGGATGACATCGGATCAGAATCGGGACCGGTGGAGAGAACAATTGCGAGAGGCCAAGACCGGATCCCGGTTGTAGAGCCGTGAAAGAAAAAGAAGAAGGAGTTTGCATGATCATGATCTCTGCCACTCTAGTGCCAATCATAACTGATCGCAAAAAAAAAACTAATCAAACTGTCAATTGACCAATATCATTTACGCTATTTTTGATTTATAAAAATTCGATTTGCGTTGATCTACAAACTTTTTTTTGTATGTGTGGGTGTGTGTGTGTGTGCAACAATTGTTCGAAAAGTGATCTTTGAATTATTATCAAATTATCAATATTATTATCAACATTATTATATCCTTACCTTTCTGTATTGTTTTCCTGCACAATGTTGGCTTATATTTGTCTTTTAAATGTTCCAATGGCTCTTGTTTACTACAATTAACTTCACCTATGGAATATGGCTCGAATGGATCACCACATCTAGGATCATATTCACTATTACAATCGTAACACATTAATGCGGTTGTTCCTGTAATTATATACATATATTAGGTATTTAATATTGTATTTTGTTTTTCTTGCATTTATAAATCATATTTTAAAATATATTACAAAATAAAAAGTGGCTCTGAAGATCGATTTATTAAAGATTACTACAATTTGGCTAAGATCTAGGCGAATTTTATAAGTTTTACGTGCATTGAGTAATTGGGTGGTAGTAGGATGAGATCCAGATATATTTCGATTTTAGAAAATTTTAAAACAGACCGATCTATACCCCACACAGGTCTCTCTATAGTAGTGCTTTACTATATAGCCTGTCGATCGATCAAGTGAGACAGGTGATCGTGAGTGATCTCAAAAAAAAAAACATCCCAGTCAAATTGCTTTTATACATCACAGCTGAGATGGCCGAAGATTGAATGACTTTAGATTATGATTTTCCGCAATTCCACAATATAGTTTGGGTACACTCCCGGTAGACTTGTCAAGTCTGGGTACACTATCGAACAAAATATGAGAGAGAGAGCAAAAACGAGTTTGATTTTTTTTTTTTTCAAAATATGAAACACAGAAACGATAAGTCTTTAATATTTTAATTTAATTACTCTAATTCTATTTATAAAATTAAAAATATTTACAAATAAAAAATTTATTTAAAAAAAACTGGGAGTTTTAAGACCATATTACATAATTTCCTTCGTACTCCCAGAAAAATAAAAAATACAAAAAAAAATGATTCAACAATTATAAAAAATAAATCTTTCATCTTTACTATTACTTTACTTTATATGATATCAAAGAACACAATCTATAAGTAGTCGAAAAAAAAACAATCTATAATTTTATAAAAACTATTACTAGTCGGAATGTTATTTGGCTAGTCTAGAGACTTATATGCCCAAAAGGTAAATACTGCACTCTCAAGATTTATGCGCGACTAAAAAAAATTAAACTCTCACTCTCATAGCAATACGATCAGTATTGTACTATTATGATAGAGGCCGCACCATAAAATATGGGATTCTCAAAATCGCTCTGTTTCCATATGCAGTGACATTAGCTCAAGTTCCCACAACAGCAAGCGAAGTATTACTCTGTTTGTTTCTTAAAACGCGATTTCTTTTTGACGTCGCCATGCGGTTCAATTTTTTTGATGAGTTTGTCGAATAGGTACCCTTGGTCTTGCGCAGGAAAAAAATCAAGAATGCAAGAGCAAGACCATTTTTAATCATCACTAAATAAAAACCTGTTGTTCACTTAAGGTCGATATCCACACATATCCGTGACGTGATGGCGACTTCAGTGCTGTACCGGAGCACTGACACGGAAAACGGCGGTACTGTAGGAATGTCAGTGAAAAATTCATCGCGGAAACCACTGACGCGGAAAGCATCGGCATATCGTCGCTTATCCAGAATAGTGTCACAACTCAAAAACAATGAATTTTACAGGGGAGCCATTTGAAAGTTTTTAGTTTCATACAAGCCCATGTTATGATCTTGGATTCCAGCGGGTTTCCAGCGGTCATTTTTAGAAGTATTAATATGGATTTTTGCTACATAAAAATATGCATATTTAGCTATACATTCTTAAAATAAACTCGAAATTGGAAATTTTTGAGTTGTAGCACTATTCTGGATAAGCGACGATATGTAGATCCCCACCTTGATCCGTATTCGTCGCACGAACCGATTTAGCTGCCATTTATTTTGGCCTCCTGGATGCACGGGCACGCAATGAACGCGCTGGCCAGGCACGGCTTTGGTCATGTCGTTTAGGTTTGTCCAATCGTGCCATGCCGTTTAGGTCTGTTTTACCCAATCGTATCATGCCGTTTAGGTTTAATGAACTACTTCGCTACTACTTTCGCTCGAAAATCAGGCGTCGAGCGCCGGACTTGACAATGTCAGACGGACAAGAGAGTGGGGCGGCAGGTAGGCTAGCCGCTCGACCCATGCCAGTAGACCGGACCTCGGGCGTAAGTGCCCTTCTTGAAACATGGGGTTCAATCAGCAGGAATTTGACAGACGTGTATCAATTTTGGAATAATAATTACGATATGAGAACAATTATACAATTAAGTAACCCGGTAGCCGGGTCCTTTATTAATTTTTAAAACAAAATAAAAAACCAATTAACTAAGCAATAAAAACAAGAAGGATGATACTAAAACATAGATGATTCACATACAAAAAAAAAATGAATATTTAATAAGTATTTATTGATAAAAAAATAAATAAAACAATCCAAACCTTTTTTTGAACAATTTAATCATATATTTTATTAAACAAAGAAATTATTTATTTACTTAAAATAAAAAAGAAACGATAACTAAGATTATATAATCATCAATTTTAATGATATTAACGCGCGGACAACACGAATTCGAATTCAAAATTTTCACCATAAAGTCTTATATAATATTTTAAACATTTTAACAAATAGCACCAAAAAAAAAACCGAAGAGTCTAATCGCCTAGATCCCCTCCACCACAGCCCCCCCTCCACCCCTCCCAAATTCACAATATGCAAACAAAAAAAAAATTACGTAATATATCTGCAGAAAATTACACAATTTTTTTAGGGGGGGGGTCTAGTTTTTTTTAAATACATATAATATTACTAACTACTTTGGCCACACACTTTTTAAATCAAATTTAAAATTTATAAAAAAAAAACAAAAAAAGTAATTTTTATTTAATAATAATTGTTATTTATTTATTTATTTATAAAGTAGACTTACCTTGTATATGCAGGAAAAATAAAATTCCAGTTAATATGCAAAATCCTTGAATTAGCGGCGACATCCTTGGGTAATTTTTTTAAAGTATAATGTTGTCTTCTAGATTGATTTTTAGTTTTTTTTAAATTATTTTTATATTATTATTTAAAACTTTATTTTTTATTTTTTTTTTTACTAGTTCAACTTTTTTTTTGTTTGAATTTTTTTGAAATTTTGTTGCAATTTTTTTTTTAATTTAAAACTATATTCTTATATGTTCTTTCACTATAGTTTATGTATTTTCTCTTTTCTTTTCACAGCAAAAAAAAATATATAGAACAATTTTATTACAGTTATAACTTTTACTATTTAAATATAATAAACTAGATGTTTTTTAATTTTTAGAATATTTTTCCTTTTTTTTTTAATTTATTTTAACTTTACGAATGTGTTTCTTGTTTTTTTTTTGTTTATTTATTTATTTTTATTTTTTTAATTAATTAAAACTTCTTTTCTTTATATATTACATATATATATAAAAGCACCACAATTCATATATTTTTTTATATATATATATATATTTATATTTTTTTTATATTATTATTTAAGCCTTAAAACTTTTTTTTTTATTTATTTTTCTGTCTTTTTTTCTACTTATTGTTTAGTAATAATTTTTTTTATGAACAGAACACCAAAAAAAAAATATATAATTTTTTAACTTTTGTTTAAAATTTTAAACTTTTCTTTAATTTTTGTTTTTTGTTTGTTTTAGCACCACTAAAAGCTTTTTTTGTTGTTTTTTTTATAATGTTTTACGCATTTTTTGTGTTGTTTTTTTATTTATTTATTTTTTGCAATTTTAAAATTTCACTTTTGTTTTTTCTTTTTCAATTTATATAACACAAAAAAAACACTTTTGAATTTTTTATTAATTATTTCTTCTTCTTATATTTTTGTTTTGAAATTTATTTACTTAGGACCATGTGGACACTCTTCTCTATAAAAAAAGAAAAAAAGAAAAAACACAGAATGTAAGAAAGAAATATGATATTGGAAAAAATTCTCAAATTTTTTTTTTTTAAATTATATTTAAAATTAAAATTTAAGTAATAAAATAATATTCAAAATGTTATATTCTATTTGCTTATTAAAACAAAAACAACAAAAAAAACTAAGTTAATAATAATTTAGAAAAAAATATTTTTCAAAAAAAATTTTTTTTGTAAAAGATTATGTCATTTTTTTTATTTATAAATATATTATATAAATATATGATATTTCTTTTAATTTTTAGTTAAGTTTAAATTAAGTTTTGTTTTTAAAACATATTTTCTTATAGTATTTTATCTATTTATTTTTATTATTTATTATTTATTATTTTATTCAAAAATTCTTTCAATATTAAAGTTTGCACCAAATAAAATTAGTTTAGTAATTTTTCACAATACACACACACGTATTTTATTATGGTTACATTTAGATATTTCTATTGCATTTTTACAATACAAGGAAAAAAAATAGTAATAAAAATAATAATTAAAAATAAAATAAAATTGAAAACTTTAAAACCAAAAAACTAAAAAATAAATAAAATAATTAATCACAATTTTTCTTCAATATTATTATTTTATTATTATTATTATCATTAATTTTTATTATAATTTATTATTTAAATTTATTTATTTATTTATTTTATTAATTGATTTTATTTATTTATTTTATTAATTTATTAAAAAAAAACACACCACACACGTTTTTCGAGCACAGCACACAACTTCTTCAATTGACAATTCTTAAGCTAAGAATAAAACAAAATTTATTTTGTATTTTGAGCTGGAAGTTTGAAAAGTGTATATAGAAGTAAAAGTAAAAATTAAAGAGAGTGTAAAGGAGGAAGAAGAAGAAGAAAAGAGAGAGAGAGAGAGGAATTTGAGAAAGAGAACGAATGAGAGAGGAAAAAAGAATAAAAGAAAGTAAGTAAAACGAAAAAGAAAGTACGAAAAAAAAACTGCGGGTGGAGGGAAATAAAACATGGGGGTCAGGGGGTAATTTAGGTTAAAAAAATTATTATTCGAAAAAATACTCTTTAAACTAACCTAAATGACCTAAATGGACATAAATATACGCGCATATATATCTCTTCAACTAAGAGACAATACAGAATAATAGTGACACGAAAGATAAAACTCTGACTATCACAAAAAACTATACTATACTTCTGAATATAACAAAAAAAACTATACTATTTTCAAAAAATATATATTTCATATCAAAAAAATTTACGAAAAAAACTGTGCTTACATAAAACAAAAAAAAAACTAAATAACACAGCTAATAATATAACCACATAAAAAAGACAATTACAATACTTTGAAACACGAAAGAAAAAAGTCCGAAAACTCTTAACTCAAAAAACTTTATATAATTTGTTGATTAATATATATACTCTAGTTTTTTTTCTTTATATGCAATATACAATGCATATACACATATGATGTGAATATCATGAACATATAGAAGATTTTTTCGGTTTTTTTTTTATTTTACATTTTGGTTTGTTTTATTTTTTTTTATATTATTATTTCTCGCTAATCCTAGTAGAAATTTAGAACAAAAAATAATAATAAAAGAAATGTGATTAAAATACATAAAATATACTCTTTCCTTTCTTCACTTCTCTCTTTCTTTCTCTCTCTTCGAATATATTTCAACTAGAGCTTGCAGTTCGACATTGCACTATATACACGAAAAACAAAGATTGTCGACAACAGTCCAAAGGGGATTTCCCTGAGACTTTAGTTTTTCACATAAAAAAAAAAACATTTATTTCTAAAAAAATCAAGACCCTTTTTGGATTTAAAATACCCTTCACTTACATAAAACAAAAAAAAACAATATGTTTTTGTTATATACTCTTATACCACTACCATTGTATAACAATAATAATAAAAAAACCTTTTTTTTGTTCTACGTATATAAGTAATTTTTTTTTTACTCATCCACCTTCCGCTGTACTATTATGTATTATAATTCTTTCACTTTTTTTTTGGTTTTTAGTTTAACTCGCAATTTTTACTTCTTCAAATTTTATTCAATTTTTAGATTTTAAACCGTCCTCAAAAAAACAAGAAGGATTAATAAAAGTGTTTATTACATCACTCTGTATGGATTGTGTGTATATTCTGCAAAAACCCTTTTTTAATAATAATACCAATAAAAAAATAGAAAGAAAAACTTACAACAATACTAGTCAAATGCTAAGAAAAATTATTTTCTACTATAATAACCACCCCTTAGATTTTTCTCAATAACCAAAAAAAAAAGATACATGAATAAAAGCCAAAAAAAAAATTTATAAATTTTTTTAAAACAAAAAAAACCGTGCTAATTTCTTTCTTTTTTTATATATTTCTTCATTCTTTTTGTTTTTTTTTTATTATTATCATTTTCCCTTTACAAGTTTCTCAGTTACAACCGCCCCAATACCCACTCTCTCTACACTTAAAAACCAAAAAAAAAAATTACTAAACACGCTATTTCCTTTTTTTATATATATAGCCATATTTACAATGCATATACAACTATATAACATACAAAACATATATACATATATGTACATAAAACACAATGCATGTATGTTTTTAATCGTTTATATCCCCATATACAGTAAATAATGTTTAAAGAACAAATTTTCTACCCTAGTTTTAAAGCAAACAATCAATGTAAGCTGAATTCTTTATTCTTTTTTTTGTTTTGTTGGTACTTCGTATGTGTTCATGTATGACCCCCTTTTCAATCCCCACTTTTTTTTTTTTGTTTAACTATTAAAAAAAAACTTTAAAAACTCCTTAAAAACTTTTATTTTATTTACACTTTATTATTATTATTATTTATTAAATTTGTTTATTATATTTATTTTATTTTTATTATTTTTGTTCACCCCATTCTAAAAATTAAAATTTTTATTTATATTTATTTCTCATATTTATATAATCAATTTTTTTTATTTTTATTTTATTTTTTATTTTATTTGAAATTTTGTTGTGTAATTTCTTATATATCTATTTTTTTTTTCAAATTTCTTTTTTGAATATCCAATTTTTTTCTAATTATATTTTGGGGGTTGTTTTACTGTTTTTAATTTTCTAGAATAGACGCGCTTTTTTTAATTTTAATTTTTAATTAATTTTATTAAATTAAAAAAAAACAGCTATTCCAAAAAAAGTATCACATATACAATAAAACAAAAAACCCCAAATAAAAAAATCAATTTCGATATATATGTATATATATATATATATATATATATATACAAATAATTAGGCTGATTAATACATGTATATATATATATATGTATATTTAAGTCGATTTTTATTTTATTTTATTAAATTTTTTTATATTTATATTTTAACTTTAATTTAAATAGTAGATTTTAGATGGGGTGATTCGTGGTTTCATTATTATTATTTCTTTTATTTCTCTGATCATTCTTTCTTCTCTTTATTTGTTCTTTCTTTTATATAATCATATTACATCTGTATATAAAAAACATATACAAACATGAAAATGTTAAAAGTATAATTTTAATTTCAAAAATTATTTTTTTATATAAGTTGTATACTATTTTATGATATGGAAAAGTTTTTTTTTGTCAAAGTCTTCTAGATAAAATAAAATTATAAAAATGTTTATATCACAAAATATATAAAATAAAAAGAATGAACAAAATATAAAAAAAAAATACATATAAAATATTAATTATTATAAATATAAAGAGGAAATGTTTTTTATTTATTTATTTATAAATTTATTTATTTATTTTCTTTTTTTTTATATGTATGATTATGAAATAAGCACTTTTCTTTTCAGTTTTTTTTAAATAAATATTATTAACCAAACAAGAAATATTAAACAAAATATTAAACAGTTTTTCTTTTTTAAGTGACATTTTTATACCGGAATAAGGACATAAAGAAAAAAAAGTGACTTTTGATAATAAAAAAATCAAAAAAAATATAAAAAAATAATAATAATTTTTTAAAAATAGTTGGAGAGGATTTCGAGGATATGATTTCATGTTTTTTCTTGTACGTTTTCGATATTTTTTTTCTTACTCGTTTGTTTTATATATGTATATATATAGTTAAGTTATTTGTTTTTATATACATATTTATATTTTTAATAATTTTTTTTTTAAATATTTTTATCTCTACATTATAATAATAAAAGAAATAATACTTAAAACAAGAGGAAAAATTCACACAATATATATATGCACATATAGATATATTTTCATTTTTTTTTCTTGTTACTTAACACTCTTTTTTTTAATAAGTATAATATAAATATATATATGTATATGTACATGTTTTTTTTCTTCATTTATTTCTTGAATGATTTAAATAAAATGTATTTAGTATTATTAGTTTGTGTTAATCTGTAAAATTAAATCATAAATTTTTATTTTTACTTTTATTCAAAAATACAGTTTTATCGCGTTTAGTTTTTATTGTGTGTGCGTATTTTTTTTTTAATTAAGTTAACTTTTATTTTATTAAAAAAAAAATATCGAGTTTTTTGCTTTTATATTAGTTATATTTAATATTATTTTTATATATTTTATTTTTCTCACTATAGTAGATTTTCTTTTTTTTATTATTATTATTATTAATATTTTATGATTATTATAACTATAATAATCTGCTTTATATAGTATTATCTTAAATTTTTATTCATTATTATTTTATTTTTATATATTATATTTTTTTATATTTTTTTTTATATTTATTTTTTTTTTCTACCCCGTTTCAAAATTTTTCCTCGCATCCAGTTTTCATGTCAGCACACAAATTCAAACTGAAAAATTGCAAAATCTCTGGGCTTTTCCAACATTTCCTTTCCAATGGAGAAAACCTAATTTTATACATATCTTATATATTTCTATCTATATATATATATATGAATATATATAAAAGGGGGTATACACTATAGTGTATCTTCAATAAAAAAAAATAGAGAAAGAGAAAAGCATATTTCTCTCTATAACCATTTTATACAACACCATCATCATCTTCTTCTTCTACATGGTTGAATTGTTGTTGTTGTTGTTGATTCTTGATTGCGCTGTGTGTCCTTTTACACTCTATAGCGCAAGAATCTACTTTAATATTATATATCTATATATTTATATATATATAATACTATCGTCTCTTTCTTATATAATATCTGTATCATATCTCTATCTCTATCTGTATCCTACTCTTTATATACATATATACTATAAATATATAGTATATTCTTGTTTTTTTTTATCATGAATATGTCGTCACATAGGGGGTCGAATATATCCTATTTAAACATAAAAAATATTGAATAATATTATATATATATATATATATATAAATATATCCCTGTATACACATATTTATAAATACATAACAAAAATTGAATATATGATTTTCAAATAACAAAATATTTAAAAATTTAAATAATTCTATACAAAAATCCAAATCCAGAATTAAAAACAATCTTTAATTATTATTTTTTCAATGTTTCCAACAATCCTCCCCAATCTACCCCATTTTCAACAATCCTCCCCAATCTACCCCCTTTTCGCTTGTTCTCTCTCTCTCTCTCTCTGTCTATCCGTTTTTCTTTTATCGGTATATGCGGATAATATCTATGTAACTAAAAAAATAATGCCCTCTTTTTCATATTAAATAAAAAAAAATTAAACTTAAAAAAGTAAATATAAAATTAAATATAAAAAAAAATATAAAAAAAACGAAAACTTAAAAAATATAAAAGGATAACTGACGCGCATCTCTTTTTTTCCTTTCTCTCTCTCTCGCTTTATATATTTCTCCCTATTTTTTTTTTTAAACTTAACATTTATTTTTTAATTTACTATTTTTTTTATTTTTCACCCCATTAACAACAAAACAATAACAACTTTTATAAAAAACTATAAATAATATTCACACTTCTCCAACAATAGTTGTATAATTTCTGTTTTATTTTTAAAATTATTTTTTTTTTGTAATTACATTATTTATTTTTTACGTAAGAATTTTGATTTTTAAAAATTTTGAAAATGTAAAATGTTGTTATTATGTTTTTGCGTGCGCGTGTGTGTGTGCTATACTTTTTTGGATTTAGTGTATCAATTAAATGTTATTTTTTTAACCCTGATAATCCAAAAAAGAGGCCGATTATCGATTACACACTACTGTATATATGTATTTTGTGAGTGGATTTACTCTTTAAACATAAAACATAGGGTATAATGCAACTTTTTTTACCGTTATTATTATTATTATTATTATAAAGTACCCAATACTTCTATAAGCTTTTTATTTTATCCTTTCTTCCTTTTTTTTTCACAAAAAAAAAAACAAACCCCCCCCCCCAAAAAAATAGGAGAAAGAAAGTTATAGATAGAGAGAGAAAGAGGAAAATCAAGAAAGAGAATAAAACTGGCGCCGAAAGGTATGCTGCTACCATTGAGTATATCCTTTTTGGCAATGCGCTTTTCTAAATATAAAATACACACACACACACACACACATATATATATATACATGCACAAGAAATGATTATAGGTTACAAAACTCACTCGTGACGTAAGGATTTGGCTGGGTTGGGTGGGGGTTGGTT
This sequence comes from Thereva unica, assembly GCA_949987705.1. Lineage (NCBI taxonomy): Eukaryota > Metazoa > Arthropoda > Insecta > Diptera > Therevidae > Thereva > Thereva unica. The sequence goes on from OX465286.1 coordinate 6,144,707, forward strand.
GCGGGTTTGGATGGGTAAATGTTTTATTCTATGTATAATATAAAATAAACAAATATATATATGTATAGGGGGGGGGGTTACCTAATAGCCAAGAAGAATTTCACCCAGTTTTTAAGGTTGTGCAAGGTTTTCTTTTTTGTTTTTTTTTTATTCAATTTTTTCGTCAATGTCCTTTTTTCCTTCGCTGGGTTAGTAACAAAGGATATATTGGTGGGATACACAACGGAACGAAGGAAATCCCTGGTTGTAACAATTTTTTTTTCTTCAATATTTCGTGTTTATAATTTTGCATATTATCATTTTGGATGTAATTTCAATTTAAAAAACAAAACTTGATGCCACCCTCTACCACCCCCCTTATCCCCTTCATATATAAAATATAATTTTTTCCTGTTTGGCGTTTTTTAGTTTTTTTTTTTGGATTTTATTTTTATGTGCAACCTTCCTCTATACTTTATTACTGCTATGCCAGGGATAAGGGGGGTGTGGGGGGGGGGGGGTTTGGGGCGAAAGATAGGTACTACAAGTTTTCGTGACGTGCTAGCTGACATTTAAGCCCTACAGACGTAAAACAAGAAAATTTGTACCCCCCTTCGCCTTCCACCCTTTTACAAAAAAAAATGGTGTTGTTGATGTATGGCGGGGGGGGGGGGGGGGGTATGTTGAACAATAGGGGATGAATAATCGAAATAAGTTGAAAAAAAAACCTTTCCCCCTGGGTGGGTGCTCTAGAATGAATTGTATGGGCCACAGCCAAACAGACAGACGTGAAGGCGGGAGGACGAGGGAGTGATATTGGAAAAAAAGCGGAGTTCAAAGAGAATTTTTGTTTTTATTAGTAAAATTGTTGAAAGGTAGAAAATATATATCCGGGTAGAGTATCAGAGCGTTGCCAGATTTTATGTAATATTTTTTTTAGAGGATTTTCAAAAGGAATTTTGTTTCAAAGTACATATACATATGTACATACATATAATAAAAACTCCTACGACAGAGCGTCAAGAATATTATTAGCAGGGGAATATGTAACCGGCTGCGCCGGCGTCTTCCATTCTTCAATACATGTCCCCAGGGGCGGTGCTTTCATAGGTGCAATTGGTGTATTTCCCCCGGGCGCAATTGGGCTAGGCGCGATTTCAGAAAAAAGGTGAGCCTTCACTTTCATACGTATGTTAAAGTAACTCCACAAGGTGTATGTGCCCTTCACAGTTGAAGAGGGCGCAATATGGCATACCGCACCGGGCGCAAAAAGACAAATGCCCGCCCTGCATGTCCCACTAGAAAGGGCCACATTGAATTTTTTTTTATATGTAGGGGCTCTACACCCCAGTACACAACCCATATATGCATTAAAGTTTTTCCCTCTTATATTATTTCTTGATGTTCTAGCGACACGCGTCTGCAGTCAACTATTCACCCATTGTGGCGTCGCCATACGAAACTGAGGTAATAAAAGAGTAATAAAATAAAGTAATAAAAAACATGATATTGTTATCCGCGTTACTTAAAACAAATAATAAAATTAATAAAAAAACAAAATAATAATGTTTTTTTTGCCAGAGATAATAAATGGGGTACCTTAACAACATAATAAAAATATTACCAAGCTATATGAGGTAATACAATGGTAATAAAACAAGCTATTACAAAAATTCACTTAACATGCATGTTAAGAGATTGGTTTTTGCCCTTGCGAAAGCGTGCAAAACTCCATCTTCCTGAGGCTCTTCTCATCGTCCATCTCTATGGCTCGATTTCTACACACGCCATATATAGCGGCTTTCCTCCTTCCTTGCTGATCAGTACAAGTCTCGCGGTCCCCCAGCAAGCAGGGAATTTGCCCGCCTTCAGGCACGAGTTGTATATCTTTAGCAAACAAAGGGTGACTGGAAGCTACTGCCTTCAATATTTCCACTGGAAGGCCGTTTGGACCTGGAGCCTTCCGGTTGGGCATCGAGCCACTATCAACTCCGCTTTGTTGAAGGGCGGGGGGTGTCGGGCTTCAAGGTCAGAGGGCAGTGGTCGCTCGGGCGGTCGCCGCGGATGGGTGGAAAAAAGGGTACTCATGGTATCGTTTTAAAGTGGTTGCATCAATGAGGCGCCCTTGAGCAAATGCTCCTAGCCTCTTCGTGACGATCCTGTACCCTAGTCTCCACGGGTCCCGATCTATATCTGTTCTCCTTGTTCAGATGGCGAAAGACCTCCGGGCATGGAGGGCAGGGATTGCTGGCCACACTCCATTGCGGCGGAGAACGTCTCGCGATTTATTCCTTAATGTTCCATCTAATTGTGCAGTAGGAGCTGGCCGCACATCATGTTTTCTTTATGCGAAATACTAGAGTCTCAGCAAAGATCCTTTATACTGATGACAATCTATTTTTCTCCGTATAGAGTGCAATGTCGAACAGCAGCTCTAGTTGGGGAGGAAGGAATCGCCACAACCTACCCGCGATATTTTTTTCAGTCCACCTACTTCCAACCATTACTATCGTGACTTTGCGTCGGAACATCGAGAAACAACTCGCTGGAATGTTATGCCTCATGAAACGAGTTGAATCTCATCAACCAACC